>CACKRE030005131.1:159341-183618 GCA_902602495.3 Ectocarpus sp. CCAP 1310/34
GGGGGGGGGGGGGGGGGGGGGGGGGGGGGGGGGGGGGGGGGGGGGGGGGGGGGGGGGGGGGGGGGGGGGGGGGGGGGGTCGTTCGGACGAAGCTATGGATTGCATATGCATGGGGCGGGGCTCGGTAAGACGTATGTATGTCCCATCTTTCTTCCCCAAAAGAAAACTACCACATGACGTTGTTTCACAATCACAGTATTTGTAGCGACTTTCTGCCGCATGTTCTATTCACTGCACCTGCAAGCTGCCGCCGTCCATGTACTCCACAACGAGCGACACGGTCGAGTTCGACGTCGTGGCGAACACGTCAATGAGCTCAAGGATGTGCTCGGAGCCGGGTGGACGGACGGCGAGACTTGACGCCGTCTTGCTTCCTTCTTTGGTCGGCCAAGAGCAGTGACGCGCCGTCGCGCGCGTGGCTGCAACCGCCGACGAAAAGTCCGCTTCCTTGAACCCGTACTCAGTGGCCCTTCGCCGTCCCTGCCCCCGCATCCTGAGGCGGTCGTACAAAGACGAGACCTCGTGCACGAGCTGCCGCCTCTTCTTCTGATCGTTCACAGGGATCATCTTCACAGCTACGAGACCCAAGTCCAACAGGTCGAACGCGCGGTAGACCACGCCGGTTTCCCCTTCGCCCACTCGTCCCAGAAGCACCACGCGCTCAATCATTGGAGTTAACACCATCGCACCGACAGAAACTTCGGCAGCGGCAGCGACTGTACTACCTCCAACCGTTGCCGCTCTTCCACCCGCATCGTTTAAAACGGCAGCCGATAGATTAACGTCACTTCCGTCACTGATCGTTGCTGCTGCTGCGGAGGAAATTTCCCCACTTCCTTGGGTCCCTTCTGCCTGCCAGGCCGCAGCCATCAGACCGGACTGTGGTATGGGAGACTGGAAACCGCTCAACAATATATCCCCTTTCGGGGTGTAACGATAGCTTGCCGCGGTTCCCAGCGCTGTGTTCAAAGAGAGACTCTTCGAACGCCGGGGGGAGGGCGTCGATGGTTCGAGCCCCGTGCTGCAGTCTTCGTCATCTGAAACCTGGGGCATAATGCGGTAAGGTAACACACAGTCCGCCCGTGCTTTCTTAGCTCGATCCGAAGCACGGGGTGCGGTCCCTTGCTTCTTGAAGTACAAGTGGTTGTCTTTGGTTGTTCGAAGTTACGTGCTTGGGGCATCAATACAGACTACGGTTTGATGTGAGGAGGGACTTGCGTACCTTCCACGGAAACACTCTGTCCCGTCTCGTGGCTGAACGACAGTTTTGATCTTGATGGTACTGTCGCATGACAGGAGTAAGGAGCACGCAGGAGAAACATAGGTACAAAAAAGAAACGGCCATCGGCGAACGCCTGGTTTCGCAAGACTGTTCATCTTCCGCCATAAATTTATCCTCATCTAGGACGGACTGGTCAACTCGATAGCACCGCCAACACGGACTAGCGACTTTTCCCTGCAGTCCTCGATAGTAGAAGAATCAAGAATCTGTCTAGTCCGCCCCAAACCCCCACGTACATACGCACCTCTAGCCACTCGTCGTCGTGCACCAAGTCGGAGCACGACGAAGTTCGGCCAACGTTTTGACGCATCGAAGGTTTCCGGCGTTGGGACGTTTCGACCCCCGTTGTGCATCCTCCATGTTGTCGACCGGCGACTTTTTCGCAGGTGCCGGGCGTGGTCAGAGATATCGCAGGCATGTCGACGTATGTGTTGTACTTCTGCCGTACGGCAGGAGAACGGTGCTGCGGCTCGTGTTCAGCACCAGTCGTAGCAGCGGCAGCATGTGTTCCTCCGTTATCTTCACCATGGCGAGGAAGCGTCTGCAACGGTGGTCTCGGAATGGACAACGGCGACGCGTTTATCGCAGCCTGGAGAGAGGCACCGAAGCTATCCCGACGTGGTGTGCGGCGGGCAGCGGCGATTGGTCTCCCCTTCGCCGGTGCAACCGTGGGAAGGCCGCCGCCGGCTTCACTGTCGGTGGATGACGGCATCCCTCTTACTTTGACAGCATCAGCAGCGAGAGCGGCAGTAGAAACAGTGTTCACTCCTGAGGTATTCCCCTTGGATTCTTCAAGTTGCCTTTTCACATCGTCACCACCACTCCGTGTGGAACTCCCACCTATGAAGGGATCAATCCTCTTGCTGTCGAACTTGGGCTGCGACCTCCCTGTGCTCTCTCGTGTTTTCGCTGTTGCTGATGGACGCAATTCGGCATCATCACCACGAGCAATACAATTGCACAGCAGGCCGACCATGGTCACTGCGTGCCGAGCGCCTTCCGTCGAGGAGCATGAGGCTGACGACGTTGGCCTACTGTTGAGCCACCTTGTGGCCTCTTCCTCCGCCATCGCTGTGTTGTCACTTGTCAATTTCCTCTTGATCTCTTGACCCGTTGTTGTCACTACTTTGGCAGTGGAGGTGGTGCACCGTCGCATCAACTGTGGCAGAGTTGCTGCTCCAGGAGGATCTTCGCCGACATTGCTTTCTTGTTCGCCATCTGGCGGCAGAGCTGAAGATCCAGAAGGCCTCAAGTCAGCAGCGCTCGCGGGGACGGCTGTGATGGTGTTCCAGGACCGCACTTGCGTGCTAAAGGGAGAATTTGGGGGTGCAATCGCTTTCCCGTCGAACAACTCCTTCTGTTGACCTCTTATGTCCTTTCCCTCGTGCGTCCGACTGGTTGGGGGATGCGCCAAATGCCTGTGCACGTACAATAAATCGATTGAACGGCGGAATGCCACACGGGGTGCTGACTCAGTACAGACAACAACAGCGTGGTGCCGACAAACTCCCGGCGACACCGTTTTCATTTTAACTACTTCACGTGTTTGGTTGGTGGACATTGCCGTCGAGAGAGAAGTGCAGACAGCGTAGATCGTAGTGCCGTGGATCTCCCCTCTGCTCACAAGTCCCTGCAATCGAACTCCACGTCGCACCGTTAAATCATCGCTAAAATTGTGTGTCATAACCACCAACTCTACAAGACAACCAAAATCGCTGATGCTACGGTATCTTTTCTGCTGCGATGCCGTTGCCCTACCCAGAAGTGAACTCGCTGGCGGCATGGTCTGCTGATATCCTTGGCTCCGCGTGTTGTTCGCTAATAACTCTCTGCGAGCTGGCGCGCTCCCGTTTCTGCACCGATGATACCACAGCAGAGGCAGCAGTGGCAGCAGCGGTAGCGCCAGAAGCTATTTCCCTTTCCGCACGAACGGAGGTTGTATCTCTTTCCGTGTGGAACGACCCTCCGGCGTGATCGACGACACCTTCCCGCACGTTCTGGCGGCGATGGCCGCTGACGGAACAGTCTCCGTGACAGGTGCTCGCTCCGCCCCCCATTCGTCGGCACGCTGGTTCGCAACGGTGGACGCCCGCGAAAGCAGTCAACGACACTGTCGGTGCTCAAGACAATGAAAGCCGACTAGCTTCTGCATGCCAACACATGGGCAGGTGTCATTGGTTGCATGCAGCAGATCACAGAAATATGTTCCGTCGCCGTCCTGTACGTACGTACAGCAGTGGTCCATGCGTGGGAGACGTCACATATTCTCACTGATGCTGGAGATTTATGATGGTTTTCGAGGGTCTTAGGAAGTATCTACGGCTCCCAGTGGAGATGCGAAACATCTCCCATGTGTCATTTGCTGGTGTACGTGGTGTGCGTGCTGGTACCAGGTGTCGGATGAACCTTTTGTCGGGATAACAAGCCATGACGGTTACATGTTACATGCGGCGAAACCTACAACCTACACGTCACGTGCATGCGGCGGAACCCTGGTTTCGCCGCACGCCCAGGTTTCGCCGCCAACAAGTTTTAGTCTAACGTCTAACCGGATAACCGGATACAATACACATTGCGCGGATTATGTTGTATCCAGAGTGTTTAACGCGAGGTTCCAACAACTCGTGTACACTCTGGGAGGTAGTACGGTTTTCCAAGCTTTGATCATGTATAGCACGTGCAGCTCTCTCGACCCACATTTTTCTCGAGAAACTGAAGAAATGTCAGTGATACGTCTACGAAAGAACTCCAACGTTGGTGATCCTTCGAAAATGAATGTCAATGAAATGCCAATGATAAGCCTACGAAAGAACTCTAACGTTGGTGATCCTTCGAAAATGAACGCCCAACCAAGCTAACACAGCAGTATTATTCGATCTCCGACCACATATAATATATATATATATGTCGCGAACGTTTTCAGAAATATATGACCAGCAAGCACACCTGAGTTCGAAAATTCGAGGAACGATTGGTATACCCGACCAGTAGGTTGGAAACATATCGACTATAATAGTCTACATTTGAAACATCAAGAAGAGAAAAATGTCATTATTCGTTGTGATCACGCATGACTTCATGCACGGTTGGTAGCAGCACGATGTCCCGCTATTTAAACCGGTGATATTGTAGATGGCGTCTTCGAGTTACGACATCACACCCGCAGATGTTCGGCTGCGTGAAATCTGCAAATTGTCGTACATGTAGGTACTTTAGACACCCACAGTAGTACGTATGGCTCATAGCTGAGTACCATTTCTTCTCTCTCTCTGCTCACAAGTCAGCCGTATCCTTCCGGGGAAATCCGATCATCGCTACTGCACGTGGGGGCTGGAATGAATAAGTCCCCAAATGGTACTCGACCATTCGACTACACCCACGCACCCACTAACAATACTACACACCAACAGGAGGAACTCACGACTTCGTACCAGTTCCCTTTCCCCTACCTTCGAAGGAAACAATATGGGCGGGCGGGAAACGACACTACTTTGTGGCCATCTATATTAGCGAGCGCTTCTACCCTTTAGCGTGCTCACGTACTCCGTAGTCACCCCTCGTGCTCTCAGGCGTGACGACCTACGGATTCTAAAGCGTAGGTACTCCTCATCGATACTGTCCGGGGGGGGTGCACGCGAGGTTTGTTCTTCCTGAATACGACAAACATCAGTTTCTTCCATCTACGAAGAAAACAGACTTAGCTTTAAATATGGAGGTTACCGGAAGTCTCTAATACTGCACTACACAATCAACCAGTCGATCGTACGCGAACGAAGGGTGAGTTCTGTGTCGCGTTCGGCCGTGATGGTCTGTCACACGAGGCTATTGATCCCCAGTTGTCTTTGCTGCCTTCCTGCAAAAGCGTCTTCCTTCTCAACAAACGGGACGGGCCGTTTCTAGCCTCCTACTGACTGCCACAGGTGCGCTTTTAGCACCACCACCAGCTGCTTGTCTCTGCGGTCTAGTGCAACTCTTTGAGTTGCTCTTGGCCCTTGTCATGGACCTTGAAAGAAGCCCGGAAGGAACGTTGTTGGCGCTCTCCCTTCTCTGACGCCTCTCTGCTATCCATCTGCCATAAAGGGGACCCGCGAGAGATTACGAGGGAATACAATGCGGGGCACGGAAGCGGGGCAAATCACAGCAAGGTGAACTCCGTAACATTGTCCAACACTGGGCTTCAAGATGGTTGCATGCAACTACGTTCGTGTACCTTGGTAATACATCTAGGAGCTGTCTTTTTCACTCGACAGGTGTTTCGAAGCGCCTGTATCAGACTGCCGTTGACTTTAGGACCGAGCTGCAACTGCGTGTAGTTGCAGCCAGGGAGAGTCTCAGCTACTAGCTCGGGAAATGGTTTTCATCGCGAACGGTGCCACCCTTCACCAAGCGGTTAAACTAAGCTCAAGAAAAAACGCACGCCCGTCTCAATCTTTCCCGGATCCCACCTCCTCTTCCTCGCTTCCACGACGCGGGCACGCCGCCTCTGCAATGACCTCACGAAGCGAACACACTCGAAGATATGCGCCTTTTGAACCACACGAGAGCCGCAGTCGGTAGGAAGAAACGAAGAAGTATGGGTATGACATGAACAAGTGTCGTGGAGATGGGGGAATCCAAATATAATATTCGGTGGGTACAGCGAGCGAACAAAGTCTAGAGGTCGTGTACTTCAACTGCACCGTTTGGAATATTCCGCAAGACTGGTAAGACATCATAAAAGACATGGATACACAAACGTTTTTCTGACTGCTGTGTGTCGGTGCAGACACAAAGGAAAAGAGCTGGGTCCAGAGCCACCTAGGCACACCCTCGTTGTCACTCAAGTACCTGCGGCGGTAGTTGACGCCGGGATTGGGTTGCCAGTCGAAGAGCGCGGTTGAGGCCCCGTCGATCTTCTCTTTCAACGTCTGTCAGCGACATCACCTTCATTCCCTCAATTCACACCATACGAAAAGCCACGAAACGACCACGAGCGGTTGGACAAGGTCCGTCGGATGGCGAGAGACGAATGATATAGCGTGTCGTATCATATCTCATTCCGCTCTCCTCCATTTTTTAGGGGCCTTGATGTTTGCATAACGCCTCAACTCCACAGAGCGCACCGGGTGGCGCCGGATGGCTCCGCCTTTGTCAGAGAGCATTCCGTGGACTCATGCTTTCGAAGAATGTCGTGCAAGCTCGATGTGTAGGGAGGGCACAGCCCGTACCTCAGTAGGAGATACTTGGCAGAGTGACCAGTCGATCTACGCTCTGCCAACTCTGCATGTCTCACCTTGGAAACCTTCCCACCGCCGATACTGCGTAAAGCATCGAGAAGTCCAGATCGTAGCAAGCGTTTGGCGACACATCTTCCGACGAAACCTCGCCAACAAGCCTCGATCCTCAGCGCAGCAGCAGCAGCAGCAGCAGCAGCAGCAGCAGCAGCAGAAGAAGAAGAAGTAGCACCGTGTTTGGACAGCAGTACCCCGTCCTCTCCCGTGGTCTCGTGGCCCGAAGAATAGTCTTCTCGCTCGCTGATGACACCATCACCCTTATTTCGGCCTGCGTGTTCCTTGCTTTCCATAGCGACACCCAGGTTTATCCCTGAAACGCCTCCTTTTGTGGTGACGATGCTCGGGGCCTCTGCCACAGACCCCGAAACGCTTTCCGGTGCACCGTTTGCCGATTCGACCGGTTCTTCCCCATGGTCGCTGTTTGTGATCCCTGGATCGAGAACATCGTCCGGGGGTTGTTGTTCCTGTTGCGGGGCCTGAAGGTCATGGTTTTCTCTGCAGCCGATTGGTGGCCCCGTCAATGGAGAATGTAATTCCGCCTCATCATCAGGCAGCCACCTCACGCCACCCCGACCGACCGCAAGACCTGTCCCAGAGGTAGAATCGCGACCCCCCCTTGTTGGACTGGCTTCGGAATCGGCCTTCGTTCTGCTGCTATGCCTGGTTGATATTCTTGTGCTGCTGCTTGTTCGATCACTCTCTGCGGAGTCTTCTCCTCGTCCTCGGTTACGACGGCACGAGTGCTGAAAGACGTCGGCCGCGCGGCCGTTATCGCGATCGTCCGTTGTTGCTCGACAACGGCGAGAGTCATGCGATGATGTAGCATCAGTTTCGTCGTTCTCGTCAATGGTATCCTCAGCACGGCCATGCGTTGGCAACCTCTTGGCTATGTTAAGCGGTCGGGTCCTGTCCCCAAGGGTGGCCGCGTAATGCCGGGCTACGCCGACAGGTTGCTTACGTTGGTGTCTCTGCGTGTCTTGTGTGACCCTGACGGGACGGGGGGATTGGGACATGTTGGCGGAAAGCGCAAGAAACTGTGTTCTTTCTCTTCGTTGAACCAACCGAGAAAGATCGGCACAAACACATACCGACGCAGACCAAACATACTGCTTCTCCCACCGGGCTTAGCGCGATGCTTGACTGGGACGCTCATAACAGAACTACGGCGACAAACGTAGATAGCAGTATCAAACCAAACGCACTCCATGAGGCGCTTGATGCCGTGGGTCATAGCATGGCACGGCCATTGAGCATTGTACTTCCAACAAACTACCGAAAACCAAGCACACTACTCGACACCATCTGGGTAAACCAACCGCCCGCGTTCGATACACCGAAGACGTCGGCTGCTAGAGATACCTGACAATAATGCTCGCCACGACCGCATCTGCTCTCGGTTTCCCCCCCTCCTCACCTTCGAAGGCTTTCCTGAAGCTTGGCGTTTAACTCGGCGACTTCGTCTCCCAGCGGGTCTCTCTTCAGGTATCCGCCCATCTCCTCTCGCGGGGTCCACCGCAGTGCTGTTTCAAACGCTGGTCGTTCGTCTGCCCCAACGACGACACTACTCGCGAGTCTGCGCAAGGAACCTTGCTTTCGCTTGTGTCGCTTCATTCCGGCCTTGTCCGACATGGTTGGGTCAACGCTGCAGCCGATCCCGCCGACCGGACGGTGTGATGCTGTGCTACGTGGTTCGGCAGGAGGAGCCTTGGCTAGGATGCTGTACAGATCAATCTGGGAGTAGCAGCCGTGGGGGGGAGGAGGGGGGTCAGCCATGGACTAAGCATTTGTTGAAATGCGGTTTATTGGACACGATAGGAACCATGTCGTTCGGTAGGGAGGTAGATTTGGGCCGTGGCGTCACTATTGCCCTACAGTGCCAGGAAGCTCTTCCTTGAGATAGATACATACACAACGAGCTGCGACGACCAGTTGCAGAGGAGCCAGAGATCTTCCACTACCACGAATGGTACCGACGTAACAGTCAACCCGGCAAGATCTAGCGGCGGTCTGATTCCACTGTACAAGATCGCTGAGTGAAGCTTGCCTATTACCTTCGCAAGTGGCTTACTCGTCTCCAACGTGGTTTGCGTGGTGTCGACGACATCAGCTTTAGCTTTACGCGCCTGCCCCTCGACCACAACGTCGTCCGGACAGAGCGACGTAGGGGGCGATTGGCGAGTAACTGCCGTCTCTACTGCCGCTGCGCGATGCTGTCTTGGCATCTCGGAAGCGGAGAACGAGTCCAAGAATAAGGAGACATCGTCCTCTTCTCCAGAATCGTGGTGCTTCGGACTTGGTCTGTTTGCTTTTAGGCGGAGACACCAGCCGGACCTTACGCCCCTTTCCCGCCGGATGTGGGGTCGGTCTGACAAAAAAAACTCTTCAACATTTCCAACAACCGCAGTGCAGTTGTTCTCGTACGCGCGCTGGTTGTTTCCGACCCCGTTCTTGCTTCCTTTTCGTCTTGGTCTGCGGTTAGCATGAAGGGCGACAAAGTCAATGTTGTCACGTCGTCGGTGTCCATTCCCCCTATTCCTAGCATCCGTCTGAGGGGAAAAGGCCAACGAAGAGGGCATACATCACATCACAAGGGGATGTTCGCTGTACATTGTTGTCGTGTATCTCCTAAATTTTACATGCGCTCAAGGTTGGTGATTCGTTCGAGTTGCCGTGGAAATCTACTCTGTAGCATTCTTCTTGTTTTGTTTATTGGACATGGACTTTTGAATCACGACGTCAACGAAAGACGACAACTTGTCATCATCGTCGTCGTCGTCGTTGTTGTTGTGGTTGTGGTTGACGTTGTCTCACGTAACAACCGTTCTAATCCCTAGGTTCAATGTAATTCAGCCCATTTGAGATGTCAGAAAAGCATCAGTAGAGCTTGGTAGAGCGAATGATACTACTCTAACGACAGAGCCATAGATACATGGCTCGGGCTCCGTTGGTGCACGCGTTACAGGTACCGAGTTGATCTAGCAACTGCACAAGGTTTGGGGGGTTGGTACCACTTTTGAAGTGCTGTATGCATCGCAAGGTGCAGGCTGGACCAAATACGATACATAGACATGTGGAGGACACCTGTCGATATATATAACCAACCATTTGTGGACATATGGTCCGTTCGGGCAAATATTCACAATCTTGTTTTTCGCGATATCTTTCGAAAAAAAACGATTTGGAAAGTGAAACAACTTTGGGCGTGACCGCGGCGTCGAGCTTCGTCGATATCCGATGAGTTTTTGGTGATTGGGTGAACTGCGACATTTTTGACCAAAATGACCCACGGATCCCCCACCCCCCCATCCCTTCATGACCCCACGGAGCCCCCAAAGTACACCACGACCCCCCCTCAACCCCTCCCTTCTACACGTATATGCCTTCAGAACATCAGTTAAACCGTTGTCAATCCATATTTACATTATTTACACGTTACATATGTACATACATACATACAATACCGCCGTTTACTTTCTACTCAACCCCTGGCTGGTGAAGGTGCTGCAAACAAAGCATGCAGCAATCACATCCGTTCCCTCTAAGCAAGTCCGATACCAAGAGAGACAGCTATAGCGTTGAGTTGGTGACCATGACGAACGCCTCTACCGCGCCTAAACGCGAGAAACCAACACTACAACACACCGCGACATATAGATACGTACCCTCCCCACTCACGCCTGAGCGTGCCCGCCTAACCATTTCCTCAAAAAATTCATCGTGTTGCGCAAATCCACAGCCGTAGCTGCTCCTTCGGGGAGGCTCTCTTGCTCGTCCACGTGTTGAAGGCTTCCCTGGTCGCTGCCATCGACTTCTTGCGCACTTCCTGCGCAGCCGCAAGCGCCTTCGCCTCGGCTGCCTTCTTCTGCTCCGGCGTCTTCCCCGCCCCCCTCGCCTGAATCACGGCATCTCCCCTGGCGGTGGCTTCTCGGTGCTTCCCCCACTCCTTGAGATCGCGGTACTCGAGGTAGTCCTCCAGGCCCTCGTCGTAGGCTTCGATGTACAGCCACGTCACCCTGCTCCATGCGCGGATAAACCGTGCGGGTACGCCGCTCAACGCGCCGGGCAAGACCTGGAGCATGTGGCGAAGGGAATACTCGCAGTGGAGGCGGAGGAGGTGCTTGATGTACCCCCAGTATCGCTCGATTGCGTTGAGCTCTGGGTGGTACTTCGGCAAGAAGATGCACAGGTGCCCGTGTGCCTTGAAGAGCTTCTCAACCATGTTGAGCTCCTCCCTGAACGCCTTGAGCTCAGACAGAACGCGCACGACGCAGCAGCGACGCCTCTTGCCTGCTTCACCAGCTGCCCCGCTCCCACCCGAGTCCCCGTCCTCTCCGCCGTCCTCCTCTCCCTGCCCCGTGTTGTCCACCACCTGCTGCCGCCCCTCTCCACCGCGGTTGAAGGCGGTAATGGCTTGCCTTGTTGCCGCCTTTTCCGCCCTGCACGCGCTGCACTCGTGAACGCGTAGGGTTGGCTCGCCTTCCCACAGCCCCATCTCCATGAGCAGCTGCTTTCCTCCTTTCGGCAGGCCGATGAGAACGGCGGTGGGGCCAGTCGTCGTCGTGGTCGTTGGTGTGCATGGGAGAAATATTGGCGCCTTCATGGTCGGAAGAGGGAGGAGAGTCGTTGCCTACAGCAGGGTTCGCAGGGGGCGAAGGGGCCTTCCGAATCGTACCGTCGGCGTTCCTTGGCAGCTTGCGCTTACCCTTTGGGCGACCCATGTGCCCGGAGCGCGTGTGCGTCTTTCGTTGCGTGCGTAAAGGGTGTGTGTGTGTGTGTCCTCTGGTGTGTGTGTGGCGGGAAAAAATTCCCCGAGGGCGTGTGAAACCACCCGAAATATCTCCGAAACCCGAGTTTTTTTTTGAAATCGGAAAAAAATCATCGGTGGGAAATCACGAGAGGAATCGATTGCAGCACTTTATTTTTGAATCGTACGGTTGGATTGTCCCCAAGAAACTAAGCAAAATACCCTCCAATATCCGTTTTTTTGCCCATAACTCCGTTATTTTTTGTCAAATTGGAAATCGGAAAAAAATCATCGGTGGCAAATCACGAGAGCTGTCCAAATCCGGTCTCAGATTTTGTGTCTGCAAAAAACACCGCCCTCCACAAAGTAAGCAAGATTTCTTGAATATCTGAACATATCGAGCGAAGGACGAAAAAAAAAAAGAAATCTCCGTACGAAGATGCGCCTTGAAACGTCGATTTACGCGGTATTTTCAGACTTCGTAATAAGTACCCCCACCCCGAGAAAAGTGCACCTTTGTGCAGGGGAAAATATTGTGAATATTTGCCCGAACGGACCATACAAAGTACAGGAAGATATGATTCCTCGGGTTAACTTGCCATCGGGAGAGGTGGCAAGTAAAGCACCGAGGAGATTTGTCTCTTCCGAAGTTCATGACCGCTTGCCGAGGGAAGAGATGGGGGAGCCTCCGGCTCGCCTCTCTCGACCCTCTGGTCACTCTTTCTCTGCCTCTCTCCTCGTTACATCTCACGAAAGGAAATAGCCACCCTTGGCAGTGGGAGAATACTGCAANGTACAGGAAGATATGATTCCTCGGGTTAACTTGCCATCGGGAGAGGTGGCAAGTAAAGCACCGAGGAGATTTGTCTCTTCCGAAGTTCATGACCGCTTGCCGAGGGAAGAGATGGGGGAGCCTCCGGCTCGCCTCTCTCGACCCTCTGGTCACTCTTTCTCTGCCTCTCTCCTCGTTACATCTCACGAAAGGAAATAGCCACCCTTGGCAGTGGGAGAATACTGCAAGAGCACCGGCCTCTGTCGCTGACAGGGCCTAGTGTCCTCATTGGCATCGACGAAGAGATCAGCCACCCTTGGCAGTGGGAGAATACTGCAAGAGCACCGGCCTGTTCCTCTGACAGGGACTAGTAGTGTCCTCAGACACACGATGAAATATGTCTTGAAATTATCTGTTGCGTATGCCGTCCATTACTCACCTGGTCATAAAGAATTGTCTTTAGCTCGTCCTCGGTAGGCACGATTAGCCGATTGCCAGCGTCAGAGTCATGGTCGACTCTCACCACCCGCCCGCCAGTCGTTAGAAAATACTTCGTCCGGTGCTTGTGGTCCTGGTGGCTCACGTCAAACGATTTCAACATAATAATGAACTACTCACGTGCCGGCAACCGGACAACAGCAGTAGACTGGAAATCACCTATTTTCGGAGACGAAATGTGCTTGATTTTGCCGTCTCCGCACGTGCGTACAGCTGCATTGTACAGCAGCATGATGCACACACAGGGTACGTGCAGGTGCTAGACTTTAGCACGCAATGATATCCTTGTCCCTCACTACAATATGCCAGCAGAAGGAAGGCGGGCAAAGCCTCCAGACATAAACACGCTCGAAGTAGTTGTTTACAGCAGTACGACACGACTGGCTGACTCTTGTTCTTTTTTTTTTTTGTATTTTATCAGTATGACCACAACGAATCCATATCTATCGAAGAAAAGAGTCTAAGATAGATTAGTAATGAATCCTCTCCTTCTTTTCGTCGAAAACGACGGTTTCAAGCGAACCGACACCCCGCGGTGGAGATTTCGCCGATCCGCCGCCGATTTATATGATCGCCCGTTCCACTGCTTCACCCTCCCCCATCAATATCACTAAAATTTCATCCGCCATGATGCTGGGAAACATGAGCTCTTGTGTCATTTCGCAGCTGGATCGGTGAGTAAAAGCACGGTTTGGTTGACGACAAGCACGGGAAGAATCCTCGGCAGAACACGCAACAGCAGTCAGCCGCAGGCCACGCACGGCATGCATGTAGAATGCTGCTACCATACAGCAGTATTATATATGACCCATGATAGGCTACACTCGCACATTAGCAGCGTGTGTGTTTTCCCCATCAAATCTGGCACCAGTCTACACACCTTTCGGTGTATGTCTGTGTTAGGGGTGTACATCAGCCGGGGTCACCCAAGAGCAAAGATCACAACCGATTTTTTAAATTTTTTCAGACCAATCTACCGTATATGACACAAGATATCACACCCCCTGGACCATCTTTCAAAGCTCGATCATGCGACAAAGAAGAAAATGAATAAATGAAACAATACATTTTCGGAAAGCTCTAGACGAGACAGCTTCAACTACACCGTTTTTCACGCTGTTACTCTTTGTGCTGTCGAGAAATCGAGATTTGAAAATCGGTCCAGGGGGTGTGTTATCTTGTGTCATCTACGGTATGTGCTGCTGTGGACTACTGCTGTCCAGCAGTTGTTGATAACACGTTTTTGTATACGGCATGTAGACTAACGAACTGCTGTAGACCCCACCTTTCCTCCGGCGTGGACTACTGTTGATCCAAGTGAGCTTTCTTTGTCTTGGATATATGCTGACAGCTGAAGACCTTCCCCTCATCATGACAAATCCCCCCACACAATAGTAGTCACTGCTGCATGGAGTTTAGACTAGACTACGTTATCCAGTCACACTGCTGAGTTGATCGATTCCTGTCTCTGTTGCTGGCAAAGTGCCTTTCGCTTTTTGCTCTGTTGCACGTAGAACATGCCCCACGGGCATGGTGAGTTGTGGTTCTCTCATTAATGGAGCACTGGCAATGATTTCGTTATATGATGCATTGACGTGAGCAGAATTTACGTGCAAAGAACAGGACATCACCTACTGTAACAACGTCGACGCCAACTGTTCCATGCTCCCCTTCCGACAAGCTTGAAGGAGAGTTTCCTCTGGGCCGCGGCGAAAGGTGGGCGTGTAGAGGAGTGCGAGTCTCTTTTGGAGATGGGGACAGGCAAGTGATCACAACAGACCGACAAGGTGTAGACGTGTCTCTGTAGACTATGCCATTTCCCATCCCATCTAAATTAGTGCAGCGCCGTACGTACTTTGGGCGTAAAGCCCTCATCTTTCGGTACGTACGATAGTAGACCAGTAGACCAGTGTACTTGCATAACAAGAGTTGGTTTGCAGGAAAGACCTGACAGCACAACGAACAAGCGATCTTCCTTCCAGACTCAAAGCTGATGCTGGTGTTGCAAAGGCCTTCATCTTGACCCCACATCACCCCATGTGTCCGTGTGACCGCATCGGTTTTGTTGAGTGTGCGGGACTGCTATCTGTCGGCTTTGTGCGGAAAATCACAAGGTTTCACGAACACAGAAGGCACATCAGAACCCTTGCTTCAATTCTGCGCGTTTCGACCTGTATCGTGCAGATATAAACTGGGTGAGTCCGGAAGGAGACACTCCGCTCCTAGCAGCCTGTCGCAACGGGCACCTTCAAACCGCATTGTGTCTGCTCAGTCACGGCGCCTCGGCAAACCAGGTGGACAAGGACGGGCGAACTGCTCTCCACGTCTCCTGCCGCCATGGCAAGGAAGCGGTTGCCGAGGCATTGATCCTGAGGGGAGCAGATGTATCCGCCAGGGACCACGACGGTGAGCAACTCTCGTGGTCACGACTGGAGCACTACCCTTGCTGTATCACATCGTTCTGTATCTAACAGCCAACTCCTCGAGAAAGCGATGAGCGTACCGAAAGGGGTACGGTTTGCATGATATATTGCAGTGATTTTGTTCTTATCGGTGTTGATGGCATAGGCATCGCAGGAGGAGGGAGAGGCGTGGGCCTGCGCGGGAGGATGAGCGGGCTAAATGGATTAGGCTTGTGGTAGTCGTGACCTACCCGTCGTCGATACTCGAAAACCAACCCGCGAACCATTTCAATTGCATTGTACGTACTCTATCGAACCAGGTGCGACGGCATTCGAGAGTCAAGGGCAGCACTTCCCGGATGGTATGCTTCAACGCCTCCACACCATCGCCCAGCGCAGCGGTAGGCGAACCCACCACCACCCCGGCATAAGCACTGCAGCTACCAACACCAGCACATTCACCTCCTCTTCTGGCAGGGGTGCTCAAGATGGCAGTGGATCAGTGTCAAGCAGGCGCAGCAACACCGTACTTGATAATGACACGCTCAGCGCTCAAGCCACCGGCGGGGGGGTGCCAGAAAACAATAGCGGCGACGGCAGGCCGGGATGGCGCTGGCGGAGTAACACCGGTAGGATCGAGTACCACGTTCCCCTTGCGGACGACGCCCATGATGGTGCCGCTGGTGTTGGCCCGGCAGCGATTTCGACGGGAGACGATGGCAGGTAGGATATCGGCGCTAAGACAGCTAATCGTTCGCAATTTATGCTACTCTACGGTATTAGCGAGAACGGTGGTTCACAAGATTTTTACGGGGACGACAGGGCACGACACTAAGATGTACCTGGTATTTGCTCTATGGGTTCACTTTTAGTATACTGACAGCGCACAAACGTCCCAAGAGCGGGCCTGTCGGTTTTCTTCGGTCCACGGAATACGACCCAATGCCATCCGCGTGTCTCTCCGTGGTACATCGTGAGATCGACGTCTTGATACCGTGACGTTTCGGCTGATCTGTTCCCATGCCTTCAGAGATGATGTCCAGAGGGAGGAGAGAGGGGGAGAGGAGGGAAGGACGACGTTTCCATCCATTTCACGCAAGGCCGGGTCCATCAGTGCCGACAGCAGGCCATCGTCGAGGGTCCACAGCGCCGGTCGGGCAGCGTCCTCCAGCGGCGACGGAGTCCGTTCCAGTGACGACGAACACGATGTGAGGGGAAGCCAGTGACAGCACAAGAGAGGACCTTGTACATCAGTAGCACTAGAAACAGGGAAGAGTAGAGAGTAGCGACGCAAAACTGTATGGCGTGAACGCGAAGCGAAGCACTGCGGCAACGGGAGTTCACGGTATTTGGCTGAGTGGCTGGAGCGGCGGGAGGGGGGGCGGGGCAGGAGGACCACTGTCGGAACGGGAATCCCTTGTTAGACAAGGTGCATATTCAACGACAGTGCCGCGACTCTTGCTTCTAAATGTGTTGAGAACCGTGTGCATACTCTATAACGCATGATGAAAGTTGGTGCGTTCCTCTTGTTGGTTTCGTTTCGGGAGGGCTGGGAACAAAAGGGAGGGAACAGGCTACACCAGTTGCCTAACACACGGACCTCTTCTCCCATAATAATAATGAAGCCGGGCTTTTCACGGTTGTTTGTTTCGCACAGGAACTACTCCACGAAGACGAAACAAGACGTCGATTTCTCAGCAGCGCCTACCGCGGGCCCGGTATCAGGCAACGCGGAAGCTTACCTATCAGAAATCGTAGCACAGGAAACGGCGACGAGATGTCTGAGAGCATACAGCTCATATCGGCAGGCGGACCCGTTCCACACGCGGTAAGAACCCGGCAGTACGATATATGATGTGCAAACCAAGAAAGATGCGCAGAACCAGGAAAAGGCTGGTGTCCGCAGTTGCGGGCCATGATGTACCTTGCCCTGACGCACAGGGTGCCGTACTATCCCCAGCCCCGTTACTCGCACGCGCGTGACTACCGTGATAGTCGGAGAGATCGCGTCGGTCGGAGAGATAGCACCGGTCGGGGAGATGGCACCAGGGTGCGCAAAAACATACAAAAGCGGCATGATTTAAATCGAATTACGCACCGGGGTCGGTGAGATCGCACCTGGTGTGATCTCACCGACCCCCACAGCCAAGAATGAGTTCCTTCTCAGCTGCCGGAATGAGGTACATGTGCGTGCCATTTGTACGTGGAGACGGTGTGAGCAGAGTGCCACTCGTGTCCTGTATGTACGTATGCATGATCGCGGTTCACGCGAGATGTCAGTTGTTTTCGTTTTTTAATTGCTATGGAAGTTGCAAACCGTACACAACCAAACACACAAGGTACAAGCCGCACCGTACCCCACCATATATAACATGAATCTATTGTACTGCTGCGTACTGCTGCGTACGCACTGGTGTCCGTTGAGGAAGACCGAAACGAAAGCGGAAGACAGCCTGATACCGTATGTACCGGTGCCTCAGATGGAAACCACATCGGTTATTATCCTTGTCATGTCATAGCTAAACTCGCCTTCAAACACAAGACCACTCACCGCATGGAAAGCTGTTACGTACCAGCCTACGTTGACGCTACCGGTGTGCTTTCAACCAGCAACAACGGTACCTACTGATCAATAGCATTGTCAACTATTTAGCGTGTGCAGAAGACTGCTGTGTGCGTGCGTGGGTATGCCTACACTGGCATCAGCACTATGGTACCGGTCGGGGAGATGGCACCGGGGTGCGATAAAAAATCCGAGGAATAAACATTTATAAAAACGATTGCATCCGGTGCGATCTCTCCGACTACTCGGTAAAATCTTGTTGAGTGAGTCGACGCCTTCGACCACTTTTCCGCAAAAACGTCACCGCTCTCCTTGCCACCCTCTTCCTACCCGCTCACCCCGACCCCGTCCGTGGCGCACTTGCTGAACAACAACAAAAAATCGTTTGAAAATCCACATCGAAACAAAAGTCGGCCGCAATCGCAGCTGCCATCGCATCGGCATCGGCACCGGCGCCAGCTACGACTGTGACTGCCGCTGGCTCGACAATCTACCCAATGATGGCGTCCAACACGCTAGCATCACCAGCCCCGGGGCCAACATCGTTAAGGTCACCTCGACGCCCTCTGT
Source organism: Ectocarpus sp. CCAP 1310/34 (assembly GCA_902602495.3). NCBI lineage: Eukaryota > Phaeophyceae > Ectocarpales > Ectocarpaceae > Ectocarpus > Ectocarpus sp. CCAP 1310/34. Next base: position 177,446 of record CACKRE030005131.1, read on the forward strand.
ATTTCCACGGGACCCCCACCGCCTCGTGGGACGGGGCCGGCGCCGACGGGGGTGCCGGTCACGGCATCACCGTCAGCAACACCAGAGGCAGCGGCAGCGGTGGTAACCGCCGGAATGGCAGTGGCAGTGCAAGCGGTAGCAGCAGCAGCAGTAGCAGCAACAGTGGCAGAGGAGGTGGCGGAGAAAGGCAGTCAAGACCAGCAGCTTCTGCAACAGATGCGAATTCTCCAGCAACAGCGACGGGTACAACCGCCACCACCACCACCGTCACTCCAACATGCGGATTGTACGGGTCTCTGTCGACAAACGCAGTCGCTGAAAGAATCAACAGCAGGAGTATCACTGCACACTGGCTGTTCCCGCCAGCAGGGGCGGAGGTACGAGGGCCGCTAGGAGACCACCCGATGCATTGGGGCGGAAGAACGAATGGAGATTTGGTGTCCGGAGATGCACCGTACGCGTCTTTCGCCCCAGTCGGGGCTGGGGAGAGGGGAGTACTGGGCGGTGGAGGGCACGGCGGCGACCCAGCCCAAGGAGAGGGCGGTTCGAGTGATCACGTACGGCAAAGTTCTTTCTCGTGACTTTTCTTTCCTACCGTATGCCAAGTTCGATGCTGTTGAGCCTGTCGCTTTATTCAAGACCTCATCTGACAAGACCTGCTTTGGGTCTGAAAGTACACGCTGTCGGAATGGGTGAGATGAAGGTATTTTTTGTGGAATAAACTCACGGCCATACCCCCCATCTTTTCCGAGCAGAGACCTCCCAGTTCCTCCAGAAAAGACAAACGCTGGTGTCCGAGCGTTGTGCGTGAGTGATGATGGTTGCTCCTCGTCCATTTTAAACCGACATCTAAGATCTATCGCCTAACCCTCTGCCATACAAAACACGTGCGTCATCCCTTTCATTGTACACCTGCAGGTTGGACTGATTAGGGCTTTGTGGCTGCAAGAGAAGGAGAGCAGGCTGGCCTCGGAAGCGAAGGTGGATGGTGTCCTTTTCACGTACTACTGTAGTTTCCACCGACCCCTCTCGTCATGAAGGTGTACTGGGTGGTAAAAAACTATGCAAGATAGTACACCTACACTGTTGAATCACCCTCGTCTGTGTCGGTGCCCGAACTTGTATTCGAAGGGGTCGTGTACTTCGACGCTCGTGAAGGCAATTGATCCAAGACGAAGCAGGTTTTCATCGGTGGTGTTTTCCGCGTGATAGAACATCTCAACGTATTTGAGAGTACACAGAGTAACCGATGCGGCAGCATGTTCCTAGATTACGGCCACGGCCATGTCACATTTGTCGACTACCCTGCGACTGCCTCGCTGTCTGAGGGGCTGACGGTTTCTTCCCCCCTTCCCCGCCCCGGAACCCTTGTCACGTTCGCGGCCGGTCCTATTTGCGGTTGTTTACTTCTGACTCGTTGACCCGTTCAGGCTGATGCTGTGAGGGATCAGAGCGCCCGACTATGGAATGAACTCGTACGGAGTGAGAAACAGGTGCAGTTTGAAACGATACCACTGTTGTTGGTTGTGCAAGGTAAACCTGTTAGTGTTGCGTGCAGTACCTCACATGCCACCAAGGATGGGATGGCTTCAAAAGGAACTTGTTGAAAACGGTGAGAGTGAACCATCTGAAGGGCTAGCTCGCTCACCTACAACCGAACACGTCTTATCTTTTTGCGTCGTGCGCTGTCAATAGACCAGTTTCATCTTAAGAGGAAAGAATTCATGCCGGCTGGTCAAACACGAATCAAGCGTGCATTACGACGTACTTCTGCAATACACATTTCTATCCGTGAGATCGTAACAAGCAAAAGAGAACACGTATTGCGGCTTGTCGATCCCCTTCTTTGGGTGACCTCTCGCGTAATCTCTTGATCGGTTGCGATGATACCGGCATGAAATACTCATTATCTGGCTGTCCCAAATGCAGGTGCTGAGTCTCGAAGAGGGGGCGGCTGCTCTTCGTGAGGAAAGGGATAAGCTTAAAGCCACCCTCAATGGCGAGGGGTTCAAGGTATTGGTGATCCCTAGTAGTTCAGGGCAACCCACGATGCGGTGCCAAAGAAGCATGCACCTATTAGCTTCAATGACCGCATGACACTCTCGCCATGACTAGTCCACTGTACTTGGGGGAGAACCAGGACCAGTCCTCTACCTGTGCATGGCGCGCAACAGAGTGCCCAGTTCATACGCTGCATGCCGTGGGAGTTGGTTCCAATAGAAGTACGTCTGAATCACCGCTTAACCCATTTCCTCTTTTCAACGGTCCCCTCGATCGAGTACCACTGCGCAAGCAAGCCAGTGTAAATGTGTATCTACTTCCTTGGTCTTGCGAGGGGGTCAAACTTAACCACGCGTGCAAGGCCAATGATAACCAACGACGGTCCTCTACATGCAGGGACGATCCTTGCAAGAGCTAGAGCACCTGGAGAAAGATCTCCGGAAGGCATTGGAGGGTGTGTGTGGGGAGAGGGATAGAATCGTCCAGCAGCAACTCGCCAAGGAAGAACAGAGACTCTGCGTCGTTTGCCAGGTGAGTCTGCGCACAGACGAAACCTAGATCGTGTATTGAATAGCACATAATATGTGCCGTTTCCCGTTTAACTTAACGGAGGGGACGGGACACCTCAATAGTGACATCCACTATGGGACGGGGAGACCTGATTGATGTCAAACGTCCAAACTGCGACGCCTCCTCACCATCCACTTCCACATTGACACGGACTTTTGTCCGCACACACACATGAAGATAATGTTCGGAGTAGCAAACGCGTTGGCTGCGTTGCGAGGACATTTCATGCACGTCGGAGTAAGTACTTAGTATTGCCGAGTGCATAATCGGATCGTTCGAAGGCATTCGTGCCTCGGAGACTCCTCAATCGAGGCGGGACGACTATCGTCTTGCCCTCAAAACACGATCATTCGACAGCAATGCGGGGTCCTGACATAGTTCCAATTTTGGGCTCATTCGGAACGGGCGGTGGGAGGTGGAGAGCGCTTATGATATCATGTGCAAGTCATAGGGTTAGGTAGAATGTGACCAACTGTAAACCGATGATACATCGGAGTTGAACCCCGAGGCTGCAAGGCCTGATTTCGTGGGCGTGGCCTGGCGGATCGAAGCCTACAACACAGCTCGAGTGAGACACGCTGGAAGAAGGTGGTTTCTGCATCTGCCACAACGCACTCCCAATGGACCAGTATGTTGACCCAATCGACCATGTACGAAGCGCAAGCTTCAATCGACCAAGTAGGACAACATGCCAAAGGAAAATATTCCAACTGCCACCCCCACACGTACACGCATCACCCGCGCCTCGCCGCCAACGACCAACAGGAGAAGGAGCGAAGCGTGCTCCTGCTACCGTGTCGCCATCTTTGCGTTTGCAGGGGCTGCTCCGAGCGGCAAGAGCTAACCTTGTGTCCGCTATGTCGAGATCAGATCACCGAGAGCCTCGTTGTGTACTCCTGAACTCGAATAGTGATACAGCAAGAAAATAGTCGACCGCGAGGCCCCACAACGAGAAGGGGCACCTCTCGGGTTTCCATGAGGCGGACAGGCGTCTTCTAGAAGAGGTTTTGTCTGGGTTGAGAAAGGACAGGCGTCGATGGCGGCTTGTTACTCGGCATCATGACGGTCGACGACATTCGAGGGCTCTGGCAAGTGTTCTTCTGGGGTGATGGAAGCTGGTACTGACCTCGCTGCCAGACTGCCTCTCTCCCTGTCTGACGTGGTAGGCTAGACGATACAGTGCCGAACTGGGAGCGGTTGCATAGCCGGGGTCACATCCTTTGGTCGTAACCTGTGCCGACCTGAACCTAATGGAGTGACATGTACATTTGCGCGTACACGATTTAGTCAGATTAACTGCACCGTCCATCCAGGACATATACCAAACGATGCGCCCGATACGCACATGGATGGGTCCGAAAAAAAATGGCGTCTGTGCTCTCTACATCGGGTGAGCAAGCGACCACTGTCAGCCCTTGCTTACCACTTTCATGACAACGCCGTTGTCATGCACCATCCCCGCATCATGACAACGACACCGCCTGAACCAACCACAACGAAAAACTTGAAGAGGATTACAGCACGCAAGCTGCGTTGCCCATAAAATAAATTGGTGAGGGATAACACGCAAACATGGTGTCGGAATAAGAAATGAACTCTGCGAATGTTCAGCGCTGTTCATATATCCTGGTCTCCGTTGGAAGCGAGGCTCTGCAAAGCTCTTTGTTAGTAAACTTGATCGACTTCATAAGTCGCGAGGGAAGGAATTGCTGTACCCTTCTCGCGATAAAAATATCTCAGGCAGGAACCGCAGGAGGGGGTCCAACCCTACCCGCCTATGTGACCTCGGTTGGGTTGTCCAGCTGGTAGAAGTGGAGGATAGGGGCCAGAGGGGCAGACGACAGAGTCCGATGATGGGAGACAAAAAAGAAGAAACAAAAATAATAATAATAATAATAATCATAATCATAATCACAATAGAGCCCAGTTGCTTCGCAAAGTTCAGCGTCTTGGCTTGAAAACGTGTGCTGGCAGAGCAAGCTCAGACGGGGCAAAACGCGCCTGTGAGCACCTGATTGGTTTTGGATTGGAGTACTACGGTCGCAGGATTCAACACTATCCAAGGCAATCGGCGGGGTCTAAGGTCTGGAACTTGAGCAGTTGAGGGTTGATGGCAACGGTGGCCACAGGCACGAATGCGTGCAATGACGTCGTTGGGATCTGGACTAATGGAAGTGTTTACCGTGTAACCGCCGCTGTAAACCCAAAGTGTAAAGGCTCACCCCCGGGTGTGCCTCATGCAAGAAAGTGGCGTGCGTTAATTTCTGCAGTGCTGCACCAAATCAGAAAACTTTCCTTCAAAGAGTCCAAACTAGCGAACCATTCTGCTGCTTCTCAGGTATTTCTTCGCAACTCACATGCGGAAATGCTAGGGCCGTGCAAAGCCATCCATCGATGTCACCGACATCATTCAACACTATAATAATAAGCGCAACACACGAACAACGCTACTGCCTACGCCACCTTGGGCATCTTATTCGACTTCTGCTCCGAACGCTTTCAGCGCTGCAGCGACGGCATACAACGACCCTGTGCAAAGCACCTCCACTATCTCACTGTCAACGCGACCACCTCCATCACCACAACCAGTTTCCACCACGCTCGCGTCTCCTCGCCCCCCGCTACCGTCAACCGCCGACGCTGCTGCTCTGCTCGAGGCGCCGGGATTCCCAACAACGCTAGCTGCCTCTGAGCCCCCGTCGTGTTGGCTGTTAGCGCAGATCAAGGAAAGTTTTTCGAAGAAAAACGGCGCCGTGCCGGTAAGGGTTGCGCTTAGCGTGCCCCCTCTACGTGTCTGAAGCGAGGTCCACACCTGCAATGACCCGATTCGAGAGAGGGGAGGGGAGGGGGGGGGGGGGGGGGGCTTTNTCACCGATGGCCAATCGTTCCTTTCTACTTTGCCAAAGGTGGCTCAACAATGTCTTCCCTAGTCTGTCTATCCTAACGATATCTCTTCCCGCCTTTTCCAACCACCTCCTATGCCCCACTACAGCTACCGTCCATTCCTCGCTATTCCATGCCTCAAATATCTCCCTGTACGTCCCATCTATTTTTCCCAGCTCAGTCACGTACACTTCCCTCCCCTTCTTGTACCATGGACATTCCGCGACTACATGAACACGGTCTTCGCATTCGAAGTCGCAATCACATTTGAACTTGTCGTCTTCCTCGTCTACCGTCCTATGTCTTCGTCGACGTCCTCGAAGGCCTATGTCCCCGGTCCTGAATTTGACCTTAAGCTTTGTTCCTGCATCCATTGGTCCATGTAGGTACTCCTTGAACCCTATTCCTTCCTTCAACATTCCGTACATTTCTAGACCCTCCTTATCCTTGGATTCTTTCCATAGATTCTGTTCTCTCTCGGCACAAGCAACAGATATCTTCTCCTTGAACCCCTGTAGACCCTCCGTCTCCAGCGTTTCATCTTCTTCGATGTCAAGCCCCTTCCATACGTCCTCTACAACCTTGACCCATTCCGTGGGGTGTCTACCCCTCTTTTTGTTTGCCCACTTCGCCTCCCATACAATTCTCGGCAACCTCTCCTCTCCCAACCCGCACATGCGATACTGCCATGTCAGCTACCTCGCGTCTCCTCCCGACCG
>CACKRE030005131.1:189580-200304 GCA_902602495.3 Ectocarpus sp. CCAP 1310/34
ATGTGTCTGGCAAACTCAAAAACCAATCCATCTGTGAGCTTTCAGTATGCAGCTATAATCACTCAACACGTCCATGTGTCCGGCAATCTCCTTCATCACTCAACCTGTGAGGCTTCCGTAAGCTATCCTCACTCAACTCATCCATGCGTCACGCGTCTTTGGTAGCGTATACTATGGGGGCTATATTTGGGGTGGCGAGTTTTACAGCGCTTTGCCAACAGCGCCAACCCACTTAAGTCTAGAATGGGGGGGTGTACTCATAGTCGTGCATGCCGTAGTCGTTAGACCATTGACCTCGCATCCCTACAAAGCCGGGACGGAGCACGCCGGGTTCTCACCGGACCAGGCTCTCACATCACCAAGCGCGAAGCGCCGTGAGATATTCGGCGAGTCGCATGAAGGGTGCGCTGCATCCTGCTAAGGGTGTTCGGCATCTTGTGCTTACTTCCTTGCGTACGGATGACAGCTGCGTATGAATTAATTTATTTTCTGGTGCTTTCACTTCCAGAGACAGTTGTAAGCACTGTGTAACTGCCTCGAGGGTGCTTGACCATTTTAACACAACGTGGTGCGATCATCCCCCTTGCGCGGAGTGAGGGTTCTCCACCCCGCACAACATGATCTACTCGACCACCATTATGGTTACCGCCAAAAAAAAAACCGGAGGTAAAAAAAAAAAACGGTAACCTGGTTGCCGAGTTCACGAAGTGAATTGGCTTGTTTTACAACGTCGTTGCCAAGCGACGAAAACCCAACCCCGATGGCAAACACCGGGGGAGAGGGGGGGAGGTCGAGGATTAAGTCCCAGTCTCGCTTGTGCTTGTCTACTACTGCCGTAAATCCACGAGTAACCTTGAGCTCGCAAGTAAAAAGCAAACATTGCAGCACTCTGCTCCAAGCGTCCACTTTGCATCCCTTCATTCACAAGGACAGGCTTACTTCGCCCCAACCGTCTTCGCCGTCACGCTCACGAACCTGCTTCCCTCTGCCTTGTCAAGAAAAATCGCCACATCAAAGAGCTACTCAGGACCGGACCGGTTCAATAGAATACGCCGCACCGTGGCAAAGCGGCCACCCATAACCCTGCACCGCGCGAAGTCACCAAGCTCCACCACTCCTCCTACCACCACTGTACCGCTAGTTGCACAACAGCGCTGCCGCCCGTTCAACGTACAACAAACCTGTTCCAGGGTCCGCTGCCAAGCCCCAGCCCCGCTCCCAGCCCCCGCACCGTCCGCCTTCTCTTCGCCGCACCCCGGCGCCGCGCCCCCCGACGGCTCCTCTCCGCTCGGGTCATCGGAAGAGGGCCCAGAGCCAACACCAGACGCCCCTGCCATCCCGGGGGGGGTAGCAGCGGCAGCTGCAACAGCGGGGAACATGCCGTGAGAAGCCAGGATTTCTTGCGCTGTGGGGAGCTTGAACCGCGACGGCCGCCCTGTATTTACCTCCATGAACCACGCCTCTTCAAACAACGGCGTGTCACCGTCAGCATCGTCGTCATCGGCTTTGTTGGTGGCGTTGGTGGCGTTGCCGCTTGACCCGTTGCGTGCTTCTCGTCGTCGTGCCGACGCCAGCATGTCCAAGAGAGGCACGACGTCGCGCTCGTGAGAAGCGTTGAACCAGAGCACGCGCCGGCATCGTCTCTTCTGCCGTCTGAGCTCAAGTTGTGGCGGTGGGGGGGGTGGCGATGACCGTGGGATGTCGCGCGGTGTCACGGCTACCGCCACGGCCGCCCGGCTCGAAGCGACCTCATCGCCCTTTGCTCTTGACGCAGCCGCCGTCGCCGTCTTGCGTGGTCGAGGGCGAACGAAGCAAAGTCACGGCAGAAAATACGGAATCCGTGAGAAGGTGGCGGGAAGACCGGAGGGGCCGGGGCGGGATGGGATTTGCTGTCAGGCAAAGACCAAATATGAGCGCGAGCGCGGTGGAACGATGCCGTGTCTTAGGAAAAAAGGTTTGACACCCCAAATGACTGTTTTTCGTAAATCCTCCTCCGGTCGTGGCTCGTCATCACTCACATTCGGCGCTTCCCCTCCCCCCCCAAAAAATGCCCCACCAGCCTCCATCTGCACCTACAAACACATGCTCACCTTTTCGACGAACCATCCCAGGCAAGCGCGCATGCTCTGTTCCGTGTGCGCCCCGTCCAGGTGTATCGTCACCGACGGGAAGGCGGGGGGTCGAAACACCTATGTACATGCGTGACACAGTCGTTCACCGCAAAGAAAAGCATGTGGAAGATTGAAGGAGGTGCGGAGGGATCCATAGCACGGGAAAAGTGAGACTACTGATACACAGCAAGTCGCGTGTTACATGCGGTAATTTCGTAGGCCATGCTACGACAATTTTCAGAACGTGAGCCACCAACCAGTCTTCCCAACAGCAGTGTCCGGCATTCCGCGCAACCTCTCGATCGATCGTTGGGGTTATCCTAAAAAAGTTACGCTGAGCAAACTCTCTGTGGACCTTACGAACACACCAAAAAAAGCGAAACCACCTCACGAACTCGCATCAACAAAACGAAGCCGCGTGTAGAGAACAACTCTTCCACGCAAAAACGCCGTCCCAGCGTACGCTCCGCAGGAAACTGTTGGAGGTCAGCTAAGCCATTTCAAAGTGATGACGCCATCCCATTCGCAACCAGACACAAAGCAGGGAAAGGAGCTCACAAACATGCACACGTCCACAAGCCCATCTGATGCTCCCCTGAAACTACAAGATCAACCCTCATGTTTTCTCACACCTGACAGCGTCCCGGCCAAACGCAGCACGACAGTCCTCGGTGCACCTCTGCCGATGCCCAGAACGCCTCGGTTTCGCGAATTTTCTCCGGAGGCGGAGCCTGATCTCCTGCATGTTGCTGCTGCTGCTGCTGGCGATGAGCCTCGATCCAGACGTCGCACAAGCGCAGGGCTAGAGCGGCGTTGACCCGCTGGTGGTCACCGGCCAGGCCGATCTCGTAGGCGCGGCCGCACGGGTCGCGAGCGGGGAGCGGCTTGACCACCTCAAGCTCGCTGCAGCCGGCTGCTGCAGCGCACTACATATGGCCGTTCGTCCGTGGTTGTTATCAGTGATGATGGGTGGGACGACCACGCCCCGACTAACGGCGCTGCGACAGAGTACCCATACGCATATCACCGGAAATGATCGCTTGTAGACGCAAAAGTGGCGACTAGTTCAGTTTATTGGTGCATCAAGCAATACACACGACTACCAGTACGTATCCGGCGAAGCGCTACACGAGGCGAAATAGAATGGAAAACGGTGTATCGGCCCTGGTCGTGACAATGCAAAACGCTACTGGTACTTGAGGGATATGCAAGAAGAAAAGTGCGTGATTGTTACGCTTTTGAAGTCTGTTTGTTCTTTTGGAGTACAGGAGAGATGGCAACATCGTGCGCATGGGGACAAATTCCACGATGCAGTGTACACTTTCCCCCATAGGCACAAAATCTGCTAAGCTTGATGCTTCTCCATGTGTTTGATGCTGGAAGAATAAGACCTGCGAACGAGCTACTGAAGATCGGCAAACACCCGTGCACAGTCGTCCGTACGTGCAAGACGCACACGGTCTGGGTTCAAATGAAAAAACAGGATCTATCTACTTTCGGGCTTGCCTCGCGAAGCACCGACATGCCACCCCTGGGTTGCTCCACCGCCATGGCGCGGCAGCCCTCCTTGAAAATGCCACCCTTTTCCCAGGCGATTTTGTCCAGTGTATCACCGAGGACCTGTTTCCCGTTTGGGTATATTTAGGCGGAGACAAGGAAAGAGAAACAGCAAGAGGGGGAAGAGGAAACGGGGAAGGCGGCGGGATTCGGGCAGGTGAAGGTACGACTGGAGTAAGACTAGCACCAATGGCACAACATTGCAATAACCGTAGCAGCAGCAGCAGCAGCAGCAGCAGCAGCGGCAGCAGCGGCAAGAGATATAACGCAAGCACACCAGATACTCTAATGGCCTGCACGATGTCGATAAATGGTACCACTTTTGACGACTCCCAAGACAAGATGCACCAACTCCACCAGCGTACACACCCTCAGAGACAAAACACCTACCTGTGTGTGGTCCAGGTCGAGCATAGCCACCCCGCAAGCCACCGGCGAGGGCACGACGTTGGTGGCGTCAAACCTCCCGCCCATGCCCACCTCCAGCACGCAAACGTCCACTCCCTCCTGCACGAAGCACCAGAGCCCCACCAGGGTCAACAGATGGAAGTACGTCGGCATCTCCGGCGCGGTCGTCCCCTCCTCCTCGGGGGCGGTCGGCCCTTGCTTCGCCTGGCTTGGCCCTTCGGAAGCAGCGGCGGTAATACCGGTGGTGCCGGTGGCGGCGACGGCGGCGGCCGTTGCGTCGTCGGTGTTGGTGCGAGCGGCCGGGTCCTGCAGCCGGTCCCACACCTGAAAGAAATACCTCGCGAATGCCTCCTTGGTGAGGGGTTTACCGTCGCATCTCACCCGCTCCGTGACTTCCAGCAGGTGTGGCGAGGTGTACAAGCCTGTCTCCAAGCGTGCGTTGTTTCAAGCGTAAGCGACAACGCCGATAGGAACCGCGTTGGGTGGATATAAACGTGGGGGAGGATCTGGAAGTGGAATAAAAAAGGGGGCATTGTAGGGGTTGCAGGCTTGTTCTCGCGCTCCTATGCTCGTTGACTTCTTTGGCAAGGTGGTCGAAGTACGACAGGCACACGTGCAACAGCCCTTGATCCAAGCAACAGAACAAGGCGGAGCCGGGATATTGCTAGCCGTACCTGTCCTGAAGCCATGGTGACGCAGGACGGACTCGACCATCGCGCAGGTGCTTCCCTTGCCCTTGGTGCCCGTGACATGGATCACCGACAGACGGGACAGGTCCAGCTGTGTTCCACCCACATTCAAGGAAGGATTACAGAGTAGACAAGGTGCTGAGCTATGTACGCCCATGGACATGCGTTTGTATTGTAGCTGCTGCTGTGCGTTGTTGGAAAATCGTGCCATCCTTCCACAATAAATGGGGTCTGCAACTGCTTGGGGACCGCGCGGGGTCAAATCAAAGAGAGCAATAGTCCCTGTGCTACATAAGTTATCCTGTTCAACCCCATCTGTTACGTAGCGTGCAAGGTGCGCCAGCTACTACTGCTGTAGATGGGACCAAACAAGAACAAACGATGTTCTAACGGACACTGCAGGTCACGAGATGTACGCACAACCTTTTGGTTCGGGTGACTGTGTCGCACACGGCGTGCAGTGATACAATTTACCATTGGCATATTGCTCGTGATCGCTAGTTCGGGTCGCTCAGTTCTGGGTGTTGAGAGCGTAGAGCAGCTCGGCCATGGCAGGCAGTAGATGGTACAAACTTGTTGTATTCATCGGGGGCGTGCTTGAGCTCGTCTATCGGTCACGGCATCCAGTCACGCATCACGCTTAAAACACCAAAGGAATCTCCACGAATCTCCATTATTCCATCACATTCCCAAAAATACAAAGAAACTTCCCGTTCCTTCGAACTTTATCACTGCGATCTCCGTAGATGTATACCCAACATATCACCAATCATACTAAGCTACGGGAATATCGAATAATCCACCTGCTCGTATGCATCGTCATGCTCCGGCAAAAATTAATATCACAAACCTCTTTACCAACTCCTCCAACACACTCTAGAAAAATTGCAACAATTGCAAACTCAACAATCAATATGATACCACCTTCACACACTCTCTCTCTTATACAATCTCGTTTCTCTCTCTTCCCCTTTCCATCACTCTCTTTCCTCGACAGAATACGAATCGACCCCAAAACACTTCCTGCACTGTACGTGCATCATAAAGTCACGGTGCACCGCGGGGGGGGGTCCGCAGAATCGCAAACATCAAGCGCATCGGGATGAAAATCACCCTGTGGGACCGAGTCTGTACCATCCATCAGACCAACATCAAGAAACATTCTCATGTCCATGATGGGCAAATTGTCCTGGGGGACGAGGGAGTTGATTTCAACTTCACGAAACTCGCGCGGGTCTACGACAGGGGGACATACAATCTCAGATGAGGCTACGGCAGCCGGGATTGCAGGCTGGGAATCAGAAATACTCCTTGGCACAACATCAATGTCGATGGGCGGGAATGCAGAACGCGGAAGTACTACACCGGATGTGGTGGATGGGAAGCTCGAAGTCGCAGGTACAACACCGGCAGCACCGGCGGACTGGAAGCTCGCACTCGGACTCGCACTCGAAGGTGTTTAAGCTTGCAGTCCGCCGGTGGTGCCGCTGCAGGTGTTGTACCTTCGAGTGCGAGTCCGAGTGCGAGCTTCCAGTCCGCCGGTGCTGCCGGTGTTGTACCTGCGACTTCGAGCTTCCCATCCACCACATCCGGTGTAGTACTTCCGCGTTCTGCATTCCCGCCCATCGACATTGATGTTGTGCCAAGGAGTATTTCTGATTCCCAGCCTGCAATCCCGGCTGCCGTAGCCTCATCTGAGATTGTATGTCCCCCTGTCGTAGACCCGCGCGAGTTTCGTGAAGTTGAAATCAACTCCCTTGTCCTCCATGACAATTTGCCCATCATGGACATGAGAATGTTTCTTGATGATGGTCTGATGGATGGTAAAGACTCGGTCCCACAGGGTGATTTTCATCCCGATGCGCTTGATGTTTGCGATTCTGTGGAACCCCCCCCCCCCCCCCCCCCCCCCCCCCCCCCCCCCCCCCCCCCCCCCCCCCCCCCCCCCCCCCCCCCCNCACCCTGACTTTGTGATGAACTTGCATCATTTCCACCAGGAGCGTCTCTGGCGAGGGGTCCGTGTGTGACTTTGTTTTCAAGGACGCAAAAGTGCGATGCGTTACGCTTTCCACCACGGAATTGCCACGCCTTGATGTAGAGGGATATCCGGAGATCCCTACTGCTCGAACTACAGTGATCCATTTGGGTGCCAATGGGCCGAGAGCATGTGTTGTATTCGATAAAGACTCATCCATAAGACTACTTAGCCCTCTATCAAACAGCTCACTCACCTGGATTCTGTCGAGATATGCTGCGACGCTCGTCACAGTTGACTCTCTTCGTCTGGATTGAGAGGGATGGGGCGTGGAAAAAGAGAGAGGAACGCACAACAACAGCAGCATCACCAAGTAGACGTTCGTCAAGCTCAACAACACGTAGCACGGGTAAATACTGCATGCATAGGTAGATACACACGCGTGTGTTTGGCGCTCTTGCGCTCTTTGATTGGATCAGCGACAGCAGGCCCGGAACTACAATAATTGTCCGTCCGCAAACCAACAGCGGCCAACAAGGTGTACACCTACCACAAATTGTCCGCCCGCAAACCAGTCCAGGAATGAAGAATAGCTAGCGGGATCGACGTTCCATTTCGTTTGGTTCCTGAAACTCTATGCCCGGCCTCGACCCCAGAATCAACATGTTCTGCGCAACATGCGAATGACCGAAAAGTTAGTTGTCACGCACTTCGACGCTTTTTCCAGCGCTGCACCCGCCGCTGAGATGGTGCCATAGAGCGTCGATTTGGCATCCTCAAAGGTTCGTGAGCCAGCAGCATCGCCACCCGCACCATGAACCCCCACCATCTTCCTTTCTCGCTCTCTCTCTGGGGCGTGGAGCACACCACACGACGCGGTGCGCGCTATTGAACGCGTGCGTAGGGCGTCCCCGGAGTGCCTACACCCCTGGGATATTTCCCGGTAAACTGAAAAAGGCGAAAAAAATGGAAAGAGGCATGCACGCCTCACAACCCCTCGCCTGCAACCTCGCCTGTTGTCCAGTTGTGTTCGAGTGGCAAGGCACGAGGCACACGCTTGGTTAGTGCCCCCCTTGCCTGTCCTGATCACATCACCACCAGGAACAATGCGACCTAGCTCGCTCTTGTATCTCCTTCCTCTCGCGAGCAGGGGCGGGCTCGCGTTTGTCTTGCCGGCAGCAGGCCCGCTTCATGTTGCTGGCAGCAGCACGTTGTTCCAGAAGGTGAATGCGCCATGCTCTTGGCGCCCTCCGATACCTGCTGATCCTGCTGATGCTACGCGTGCTATCGCACGACCGAGCGCGGCCCACAGGCAACATTCTAATACTCTCAGGTGATTCCGCATGGTCTCACGAGAGCAAATTGCGTGTACTCCTGTTGTCTAACGGGTGTGTTTTGTGGCGTGTAAGATGCACCCTCTGCTTAACAGTAGAGTCAACTCGGCTCTGCATAGTCAACGTGGGTTCACGGGACTGTCATAGTTGCTGTTTCGCATCTCGATCCGGTTGTGTCCATGTCTCTGTCCCTATCTTCGTTTATGTGTCTGTCTGTCGCCTCGTCTGTCTGCCTACCTGCCTGCCTGCCTGTTAGTCTACATACTTTTCGTCATTGTCGCACGCACGTGTTCCACTAGTCTAGATGATTTGGCGTGGACACAAGCGGGGTTCCTTCGTCAGTTGACGTCACGCGCGATTTGTTCTTGTCGCCTCTTCTTTGTTACCCAAGTGTCTCGTCCGCATCTTCTGTCGCGTTGTCGTGTGTCTATGCTGCGCCTTGTGGCTGACTTCCCCTGATGGTTCAGGATGATGGCCAAGAATACCCCGCCAACCGGTAAAACGAACTATCGCCGTCCCTCGGCTGCCATCGAGCGGGGAGGGGGGTTTTTCGTGCCTGGCTTGGAGGGATTCAAGTGAGCGTACGCATACGAGTAAGACTAACTATTTAGCACGCTATTAGACGAGGAGGGATTAGTCTGGATGATATGGAAGTTTGGGAACCCACTGCTATTTTCAGAATGAGCTGTTCTTTACCGCAGAGGTGGGCGTACGTGTGAGCGGAGAAGGCGCATTAAATGGCTGCGTCTACTCTTGTGTTTCTCTCGATCTATATGCGACCTTCTCTTTCCTAGGGCGCGCTTCGTTTTGGGCGTGGTGATACTGGGTCTCCTGAGCTTAGAAGGCTTTGCGCGGCCCGGGATGACCATCTTCCAGCTCATCAGCAAACTACTAGCGGGGCTTGCGGGAGTTTTGCTGTTCGCCCAAGCCCTCTTGGACCAGCAAAAGGAACGAGCTTTCGAGGTAACGGCCACAATTCTATTCTGAGCAGACGGGTGCATGACCTTCAAAGTTTGTGCCACATCCCCCATGGCACGGGTACAGCACAGCGAACAAGCAAAGATGCGTTATTTGGCTACTGGTTGACCTGTGGGGCAGTGACGGCTTCGGACGGTTCATATTTGTCAGATGATCCTTTGACTTCCTCTCCCCTTCCTCGCCCCTTAACGCCCGCGCCGTTGTAACACAAGGCGCGTCCATCGTCCACTCGTGCGCTGTACTTGCGATGCCGTTGGTCTGACGGCGGGATCCTTCTTCTTTCGTTATCCTTGACTTGCTATCAATTCGGAGGGTCGGACATGTGTAGCAGACATGCCAGAGGCCCATTATTTCGATCGATTTCGGTCGTTTTCATCGTGTGTGCACTGGGCGTATTGTTTTCGCCTGGGCCCCGCGTGTGACAGATGAGGAGGGAAGCGATCGCGGCAGCGCCCGCCTCGGCACAGGGACCGGCGATGGGCACGGCGGCCGGAGAAGGACAGGTGGAAAATCGGGGGCTCCTCTTGGACAATGAGAATTTTTTTTTTTATCTTGATGCACTCATCAGTGCCTAAAACCTGGGCGTGGGAAAGCAATAGCCAACACTCAGGAGTGACATATTTGTGATGGTTTGGGGCAAAGAGTAACCTCGCGTGGAATGAACCCTACCGCTTGTGGACGTTCATAGAGGCGTTGTCACTCTTCGCTGTTGTTGGAACACCTTGGGGCATCTTCCTAGTGTCTTGTTCACCCACGACCCTTCTTCGGTGGACGGTCTTGTAGGAACCACACTTTTACTCGTGGGGTTGGGACCACCCCCCGTTCCCCCGCCCCCGTGTCTCCGAATGCCTCCATCCCTTACCCCTGCGCTCCTCCTCGCCTCCACCTTCCACCTACTACACGTTTTCGAAGGTGGCGTTCTTCGATAGCGCGGCGCTGGGGAGCGACCTCGAGGCGAAGGTCATGTGGGCGGCGGACATCGCGCTGCAGCTCACCGCAGCCTGCTCCTTCGTGATGTTCTCGGACGGGGAGGTGCTGGCGAGGTGAGGAGCGTGTAGAAGCGATTGATTGGGGGCGGGGCTGCTGTCGAGCGCGGAGACACAGAAGCATCATTACACACGTAAACCCCACCGATGACTATGCTCAACAGATCGCGTTCATCCCCCCGAACGTGTAGGGTGGGAGCCACGGGAGGGGAATCAGACGCCAGCGACACGGTTGCGGCAGCCTTCAAGCAAGCCACGGCAGCGGCGGCAGCAGCAGCAGCAGCAGCAAAGACCGAGGAACAGGAAACAGGCTCCCCCTCTGCCGCCGTCGTCAAAAGAAGCGCCAACGGCGGTGACAACGATGCCTTGATGCAGCTGCTGCCCTCCGCCTGCCGGCAGGGTGTCCTGTGCACGGTTTCCTTCCCTTCCAGTCGCCACGGTGAAGGAGGAGGGGATTTGGTGGTGCTTCTGGGGTCGACGCTGGCGGGCGCGACCGTGTTGTCGGGGATGGACGCGGCGTGGTTTGAGCGGGTTTGCGCCTTTCTTGCTCTCGGTCCGGCGGCCGTGGGTGCTGGGGAGCGGTAGCGGGTCGCGAAGTTTATGTGTATTCAGAGCGGGGAAACACACAGACAGATAGGGAGAGAGAGAGAGAGAGAGAGAGAGAGAGAGAGAGAGAGAGAGAGAGA
>CACKRE030005131.1:203015-215507 GCA_902602495.3 Ectocarpus sp. CCAP 1310/34
TCAACACCAAGTCGCCGACCATCGACCTGCATGCGGCTGACAAGGTCAAGCGGTGGTCCATGTGCGTGCCCCTCGACGACATTCCACCTCTACTTGAGGTTGAGGAAGCGGTACGGGAAGTGGCCAACAGAAAAGCCGTCGGGCCGGACGACCTACCGGCTGAGCTGATCAAGCTTTTCCTGGACGGAGATCAAGGTCTCCTCCGCGACTTCCACGCCACTGTCGTGGACGTGTGGCAGGCGGGGGACGTACCACAGCAGTGGAAGGATGACACTATCAAAGTGCTGTCCAAGAAGGGGGACACGATGGAGTGCGGCAACTACCGGGGCAGCTCTCTCGTCGCACACGCCGGCAAGGTGCTGCCTGAGGTCGTCGCTACACGACTGAGCCACTACTGCGAGCGAGAGGGCATCCTCCCGGAGGAGCAGAGCGGTTTCCGACAACACCGGTCGACGCTCGACATGCTGTTCGCCATCCAGCGACTCCATGACCTCGCGAGGAAGAAGAGTAGTGAGGTGTTCGCGTGCTTCGTCGACCTTACCAAGGCATACGATTCGGTGGACCGAGACCTACTGTGGCACGTGCTCCGACGCTTCGGCGTGCCCCCGAAGATGCTGGCGGTCATTCGCCACTTCCACGAGGGCATGAGGGCGCGTGTCCGAACGGACGACGGGCAGTACTCGGAATGGTTCGACGTGGGCCAAGGTCTCCGACAGGGATGAAACCTGGCCCCGCTGCTGTTCAACTTGTTCTTTGCCGCGATGCTCATGGTCGCCGTGGCCGAGTTCGGCAAGGACCCCAAGGTGACGGCGGACATGGTCAAGATCGGGACACAAGTGGAGTACACGGGCAAGAAGGGCAGGTCGGCGGGGAAGAAGACGACGGTGGTGACGGACGCGGAGGCCTTGTGGGCCATGCTCTACGCTGACGACGCGGCCATCGTCTCGCGCTCGCCGGAGTCTCGAGAAGATGATGTTGGTCATCGTGCGCGTGGCCGGCCTGTTCGGACTGATGGTATCGGAGCCAAAGACGGAGATCATGTGCATGCTGCCGAAAGGGATCGAGGAACGCCCGTTCACGGTCAGCGCCGCCGGCCAGACGTACAAGCAGACAGATCGGTTTGTGTACCTCGGGCGTACCATCTCCGCGAACGGGAAGGCCGACCGGGAGATCACGAGCCGCAGCTGCCGAGCGTGTAAGTGCTACCGCCGGAACAGTGCTTCGATGTATGACAGGCGACGGGCCGACTGCCAGCTCAAGATCCGGCTACTCCAGGCTGAAGTGGTGGAGACTCTCCTATATGGGTGCGCCTCGTGGAGCCTAACAGCGGAGCACTACACGAAGCTCAATGGGACCCACCGCCAGTTCCTTACACGGTGCATCGGCTGGAGCAAGCGGAAACGCTCAGACCGCCCCCTGTCCTATGCCCAGGCCCTCATCCAGGCAGGCTGCGAGGAAACCATCGAGGCCACCGTGCGCAAACGGAGACTGTGTTTCGCGGGCTTTGTTATGCGCACGGAGGACAACCGCCTCCCCAAGCGCATGCTGCTAGGAGCGATGGCGGGGGGCGTGGGGTACCGGGGCGGGCAGGAGAGCGACTGGGTGTCTCGTCTAGGAGAGGACCTCGTGACCTTCAACGTGGGCGACGAAAAGGAAGGGGTGAAATGGAAAGCGAGCGCCAAGGACCCGGAGGTGTGGTACAACAAGGTCGAGGACGGGGCGGCATGGCTCATGAAGAAATGGCACAGGCAGGAGGCGGAAGCGTCCGCGAAGCGCCAACGCGCGAGGGAAGCAGAAGCAGAGAGTACGGCCATCTCAGGACCGAAGATAAAGAGATTCGGGGAAGCGGCGGTGGGGGGGAAGAAACGGCGACCGGGCACTGCTGTAGAAGCGAGTAGGGCGGCCGAGGCAGCACTTGTGGCGAACTATGTACCCGGCTGATGATGTTGCGCCCTGTTTCCCTCCCTGCTGTATGCTATACTCCTTTATGTATGTCCTTTGTATTGCCTTCGGCCTCTGTGCTGTGTTTTTATGTTTCTTTTTTTCATGACCTCCCTGCCTACTTTGCTGTGTTGGGTACCTTGATCTATCTTTTGCTGTTGCTTTTGTTTTTGTACATCTGGCTGTCTGCCCATCTTCCGCCTCTTTGTCCTGTTTGCTCCATTACTCCCATGCCCTGGTGCGTAGTGCCTGGTGCTGGTACGTTACCCTTTGATGCGTCCTTTATTTTTGTTTTTGTCTTCTTTTGATCGGTTTCCGAGAGCTCTTTTCTCGAACGGTCGGTGCGATACCTGTTATT
Organism: Ectocarpus sp. CCAP 1310/34; assembly: GCA_902602495.3. Taxonomy (NCBI): domain Eukaryota; class Phaeophyceae; order Ectocarpales; family Ectocarpaceae; genus Ectocarpus; species Ectocarpus sp. CCAP 1310/34. Next base: position 205,315 of record CACKRE030005131.1, read on the forward strand.
TTCTTTCTATCGCATTGTTTTCATATTCCGAGTGGTTTGTACCCTATTTTTGTTTTGTTTCCCCGCGGCGTCGTATGTGCCGGGTTTTGCGACCACGGGCTCACCATTTTTTGTGGACTTTAGAGCTATAATGTGAGACACGACAACAACAACAACCCACCAACAAGAACAAGACATCATACCCCAAGGCAACTCATCCAACCGCGGTTCTTCACTTCCGCTACCCACGCAAAAGCCAGCAACAACATGCCGAGCTTAGTTGGCCTTAGATAATAAACAAGAACCATATCCAATAAAAATCCGTCGACAAGAAAGAAAATGATACCCTAAATCCTCTTTCGCTAGCTAGTCCCTCTAGCTCTATCAAATCCTCCGAGGTTACAGTCACCAATCCGGTCAACCATTCACCCACCCGGGGTGAAGCTCCAGCATGGAGCGCTCTTCCAATGCGTCCACCCAACGGCGTTTGAGATGATACTACCAGGTGCGACAAGACTCAATTCTTAGACACCAAACCAACTTAAACGTCAAGCCGAACAAATGCGCTAGACCTAGACGAATCGACCCTCTGCCTGGCGGGCACTACCAAATACCTTTCTCAGCAAAAATAATCACACAGACGAACGAGAATCGTCTGATCAAACCACGTGAAACAACAGTCGAAGAATCGAATCGAATCATCGCATCACAGGAGAGTCAGAATAAGGGGCACTCCTTTTGCCCACTTCTCCTGTCCGATGGAGCTCGACAGCTCGTCCACTTGCGATTGCCTGAAGGAAAACGAGCAGACGAATACCCAATTTGGCGCAGGCGGGCGGGTAAGTGTGTGTGAAATCGTCCCCCTTATATCGAACAGAGGCAGTGAACGAAATCTGGGGCGGCATCGGAGGCAGCATTCGACCCTTGGCGCTGATGGAATCCGCGGAACGACGTCTACTTCGAAGATGAAACAAAAATTAGGCTTGAATACTCAAAATAAGGCCAGTATCCAGCCGGTTTTTCTCCCTTTCACTGTAACGAAAAATATAGCAACGTATTTCTTTCGATTGTGGTTGTACCTATCTCGAAAGGGTAGTCTTTCTGTAATTGTATGTAAAACTTGAGAAAAAAAAATGTTCATGAATCCAGTACATCCGCGAATAATCTGATCAGAAAGCCTTCCAGCGTGTTTTGTCCCTGCGAGGACCGGCGTGTTTCCATTGGCCAGTCGCTGAGCACCGTGGAAACGCACGAGTCAAGGAAACAGAGGCATCAGGCTACGCGCCACCGCCTCACAGAATACGCTTCAAAGGGTCCGACTCTCGAAACATACGTCGCTAAATCAGCAAATTACAGCAGCTGCAGCCACACAACTCACTTGCAGGGGTCCGTGGTGACGACGAAGTCAACGTTGTCGACGTCCTCGATGGGGTTTTGCAGGATGGCATGGATAGAGACACCGTTATCCGCCGCCAGCTCGCCCACTCGCTTGATGATCCCAAGATCGTCCCTGCACACCGTCAAAAACACACAAAAAAAAAAAATATAAATATATATATATGGCATGTTTCGCAAAACGGCACTCTCACTTGAGAGACGTGGCCCAAAAATCTGCACCATAAGGGAAACGATACCCAATCGACGAAATATAGACTTGAGCATTACAGAGCTCTCCTATTTGGCTCGAACACTTGCCGAGTGGAATGCAAACACGAACAGCAAAACAAGAGCACTCACGAGCAGGTGATGCGCAAGTAAAAGGCTGACGTGAAGTCCGACTCCAGCTCCCACTCCTGCCACCGCAGTCGTAGGACAGTCAAGACACGGAGGCGGGAGGTAACGCGGGCGGATGAAGGGGGCCAGGACCCACAAAACACGAAACACCGACGACCGCGGGAAGATATATTCTGTACACGTACCATTTCGCCTGTTTTCGCGCTTCGGGACTTCTTTCGCCGGCGGAAGCGCGTATTTCTCGAGCTTTCTTTTCAGGGGCACGCAGAGGGGTCGTCGGTACATTCGTGCGCACCCGCGAGGACCGCCAGCCACCCGTGGCGCGTGTGCTTGTATGCCAAAAGTCGCAAAAACTGGCTCTACACCCCGGGGACGTGTTTCGCGCGAAGAAAGCCTTAAGAAATAAAAAAAAACTGCTTCGCATAAACAGGAAGACTTGTGGTTCCTGCGCAACGAATGCTTAGCAACGCACACAAGTCCTACAGACATTGAGCAACACGAACACACAAGAGGGAGTGATCAACGCTGCGGATTATAGCTGTAGGAGGACCTGCAGCAAGACGCCACTTGCCTAAAAGCACACTCACGCACACCCGACAAGTCACGGCGAGAAAAAAAAATATATATATACCACGCACATGACACAATATCCACGCAATATCTGCAGGTTGTACGTACGCAAAACCGGCACTACCGGACGTCATGACGTTGAGATGCAACGATGCGATCGCCACGACATTGGTCATGTCCACTTGCGTCGCGCCCGGGAGGTCAGCCACCCAACTCCCAAAGGGGAGCCTTGTAATGGCTACGGTTGCAACGAACTCGAGGACGCCGCGTAACCACCACCGGCTCTCAACAGCTGACACGTGATCCCCGGACAGCCAACGCTCCGCCGGCCCCCCTCAATCAGGCCAATTCCGGGGAAAGGAACACGTGGACCATCACACACGACCTCGCGAAACAGGACGCGCGGTCAAAAGAAACGCACAACCCAGCGAATCGCCTCACACAAGTCCTGTGCCTTCCAAATGTTCTGTCCGTTTCCCACAATTCCATCTAAACCATCTACAGGTGACTGAGAATGACTCCCTCCACTGGCGAGACAAACAACAACAACAGCAACAACAATCTACCAGAACGAGACGACCAAACGCCCGCACCCGCTACGCAGCACCCACCGCCATCTGCGACACCACCACGAGCATGAACGCTTCACCCACCTTGTCGAAGGGGAAGGGGGAGCCAACCTTGCCCGTCCCGAGGCGAACGATGTCGTTCACCACAGAGTTAGCCGTGGGATACCGCCCCGCGCCGGGTCCAGAGAATGATGCCGTGCCCATGTTCTGCGGGAGGGGAAGGGGCGGCACAACAACCCAGGTGGAGGGATGGAAGTAGCTGCCTCTGAGTTGGGGGCGGGGATCAATATAGTTACAAACCTTGGGTCAGAAGATCCACATGCATCTAGACAACTCTGTAGCCGCTCGTGAAACGCCCCCCTCCCCCAACAAGCCTACGGAGGGTATGTAAACCAAATCTGCAAACCCGACTAAGGCGGTGTTCTGTGATCCGCCGTAAACCTGCTCTACATACTACCAGGACTGCTATGTTCGCGCCGAGCTCTGAGCTGACCCGTACACGCACAAGCTTTGTTGCGACCCCAGTCCATTCTCAAGCCGGCAACGGCAGTCACGCCCTTGAGGATGCAAACCTTGGAGTCGACGGAGACGATGTTCCCGGCTCCTCTGGCGGAGGCGATGGGGTGGCTGAGCGGCACGAGCACGGGGGACACGAAGACCGAGAGCTTCTCGCCGTCGGCGGACAGCATGGCCGTGCCCAACAGCTTGATGGTCGACTTCATCATCTTCGCGTACTCGAAGTCGACCGAGGTCAGGGACGAGATTCCCTTGCACTGGATCTGTTGACCGAACAAAAAACAAGAGCAACATATACAGAGAATAGCTCAGGTTTGTTATGACGAGGGGGTTTTGGGGTTGTGGCGGCGCTGGGGCGGCAAGTGTCGCCGTGCCCAACGCCGCCGCACGAAGATTGGCGAACCGTACGTATCATCTTGGCGTGTTACCGACTTCAAATGTCTTCGTACTCCAAACACCTCTGCCACGTATTGCTTACAGCCCGCAGCTTGAGGAAACAACCACTAAGATCCCTCCCGCCCTCTCGGAGACGCTTCCCCAATACGATATTTTGCTCCTCAATCCCTCCTCTTGACCGCACCCCCCCCGGTCCTCCTGCCCCCGGTGTTTGCCATCGGGATTGAGTTTTAGTCGCTTGGCAACGACGTTGTAAAACAAGCCAATTCACTTCGTGGAGTCGGCGACCAGGTTACCGTTTTTTTTACCTCTGTTTTTTTTTTGGCGGTAACCATAATGGTGGTCGAGTAGATCATGTTGTGCGGGGTCGAGAACCCTCACTCCGCGTAAGGGGGGTGATCGCACCACGTTGTGTTAAAATGGTCAAGCACCTCGAGCAGTTACACAGTGCTTACAACTGTATCAGGAAGCGAAAGCACCAGAAAATTAAGCCATACGCAGCTGTCATCCGTACGCAAGGAAGTAAGCACGAGATGCCGAACACCCTTAGCAGGATGCAGCGCACCCTTCATGCGACTCGCCGAATATCTCACGGCGCTTCGCGCTTGGTGATGTGAGAGCCTGGTCCGGTGAGAACCCGGNTTGGTGATGGAGAGCCTGGTCCGGTGAGAACCCGGCGTGCTCCGTCCCAGCTTTGTAGGGATGCGAGGTGAATGGCTAACGACTACGGCATGCACGACTATGAGTACACCCCCCGGTCAAATGACTACGGCAAGCAACAAATGAGTACGCCCCCCCCCCCGGTCTTCCGGCTCAACCACGTAACCCCCCCGCCTTCGTCCTCCGTCTTACCAAATCCGATGGCACCGTGGCGCCGAACGCCAGCTTTGTCAGGAGAGCGATCTTAGCTTGCACGTCAAATCCCTCCACGTCCGCCGTAGGGTCCGCTGCGATCCGACCGAAGAGACGTCGAGGGCGGGGGTGAAGCGGTGGCGACCCAGCAGATGGGAGAGTTAAGTTTTGACACAGATCAACGAGGGTTCTATAAACGACAGACACCGCACGCAGCACGTACAGGAAAAAATCGATCCGAGGTGGATCGCACGAGAATATGCACACCCCTTGTACACTCCCAACCGGTGGTGAGCGTGGATACTACCTGCCGGCGCGTAGCGACTATGAAGAATTGAGAAAAAGGTTGCGCTGATGCCGTGAAGGGGTGCGATATTGTGCGCAAAACCGGCATCTGCTTCCTCCTCTGCGTGAATGAGCTACACTGCTTGTAGTCTACGGGTACGCTACCGTTCTACAGCAAGCAAGGCGGGGATGGTTTTGCTTCGCAGAGCAGTGTGAAAAATAAGTTCCACGCTTGCAACCCTCGTTAAGAAACCAAGCTCAAACCGGCCTCGCCCGGTACCCGGGATACTCTACTCTCCAACCGCTTGGCGTCATCGGCGACAAAAACGCCGCACATGTATCTAGCGAAGCCACGCCAGCGCGGACACACTCTTGAACAAGCTATCACAAACGGGGGGGGGCGGGGGGGGGTACGTGCCACACCTCTTCCTCACCCTCCGCGTAGCCCAAGTCCTGCGCCTCCTTGAGCACTTCTCCGTAGTCGGCGCCCTCGCTCTCCATCTTGGAAAGCATGAAGTTAGTGGTCCCGTTCATGATGCCGCACACCTAAGACCAACGACAACAACAGAGAATAGATACGCGCGCGTGGGGGGGTGGGGGTGGGTTCCACGTGCAACAAAGCGAGACGAAAAATTAAAAAGACATGAAACAAAGACACAAGCTTTGACGAGATCCCGATACAGGTTTTCCTCGTCAATAACATGCGCTCGTGTGCAGGCGTTACAAGAAAGAACGAGCCATTCTGCACACGATAATAGCCTAGTACACCTGAAAGTGGTTCAGCGCGAAGACGAAACTGGCAAGCTTTGGTTTGCTCGTCCCCGCGCTTCCCCAGGTTGAAGCGGTGAAACTGCAGAATGCATGCAGGACCACTCCCCTCGGCCTATCTAACGTTTTGCACCACTGAACTGCAACACGACTGTCTGTTGCTTCTCTTTCACCATTGCCCCGTGACTTCAGCTGCTCTCATGGCGGTCGCTCACACAGCCGAACCCAGCTGCGCCGTTGCGCCACCATGACAGCACTCGGAACGACCACGCAAGGTGCAGCGTATGCACAAGGCAACTAACACCGTCACAACCACCAACCCCCGCCCCCCCTTCTCGCCTTGAGGATCTTGTCCCCTAGGTAGTCGTTCTGCAGTGTGGCGATGATGGGAATGCCTGGACATGGTGGGTCGCGACACACACATGGCAGGGAACGACGAGGGAGGGGTGTCGTGGGTCCGTCAGTCAAGATGGATGAAACCCTCCCGAAGAAAACAGGAGCTGCTGCATATGCGGCGTACAAAGGGGGTACCCAGGCGGTAGATATGCACACAAGAGCGAGGCTTCTACCGCCCGTCGAAACGAGTTGGTGACCGAACGTCGCGCGAGAAAACACAAATTGGGTGACGTTGACGCACCAACCCACAGCTAAAACGCTCAAGTGGTGGAATATCCAGCAATGTTTCGCTTCCCGCCGAAGAGGACGATAAGCAATTATGCTGTGGCTACGGCGTGCACCTCAGGCACATTTGCAGCGTTAAGCGTCAGAGGTGATGCACGAGGGCGCTAGTGGGACAGGAACCGCACATGTGCCACGCTGAAAGTCTACACAGGCAACGAGGGTAGAACGCAACAAAGTAACAGCATAGCTGGCAACAAGCAGAGCGCTCGCTCTCCTCCTCTTATCGCCCCCCATTTATCTCCTAACCCCCACCCCACACTCACCGCCGCAAACCGCGGCCTCGTATCCGAACGTCACCCCTGGGTGCTCCTTGAGCAGCTCCTGGATCTCGCCGAGGTACGCAGCCACGAGGGCCTTGTTCGCCGTCACGACGTGCTTGTTGCGACGGATGGCCTCGAAGACCACCTTCGCACCACGAGGCAGCAACGCAAAGACGAAGACAACGGCTTTTTCACACACACGACAAAGTACTATTTACTTCAACCTTGTCGCTGACGCTAGCGGTCTATTTTGTCGACGGTCGCCGACGAGAGGCCATGGCATACATGCGGCAGCAACAGCAGCACCAAAACAGCCGCAGTTGCGCCCCCACGTGTACCTGCGAAGTCCTTTTGAACCTGCTGCGCATAGATATTGCCTTTCGCCCCCTTTCGGAAAGATGTTCCCACCTTGTCTGCCTGCTGCTGCCGACGACCACTCAGCAGGTCGCCCTCCATATTCGCTAGGATCAGCGCCGAGCTCAGAAAAAAAATGCTGCTACTGTACGTGGAGCGCATGGTTAAACAATACAGAGCACGCTCACTCAAAACAACAGCAGCAGAAACATAACGACGGCGACAATCGGGCGATGGGACCACCCCAACTCTGAGAGCGTCCGCGTCCATGGTCCACTCGACCCAACCCACAATGTCACGATTTCACGATTTTACTCACGTCCTTCGCGTCCGTGACGCCGCCCATCAGCTCCACCACACAATTGATGGAATCGTCGTCCAAGATAGCGGCGTAGTCCGTCACCACCTGCAGCCCCCGCACGATTGGAACAAACAGACCGGCAACAGCACGAAGGTGATGGATTATTCGATTGAAGTACGTTAAACCGGGTTCCATACAACAGAAAGGTGTAGGCAATGACGACCCGCAACATATGCACAGGCAAAGAGAGGAAACAGACGTATCAAATCCCGCATCAACGACAAACAGCAGTGTCAATCACAAAATCAAATCAGGCCCACATTCCAGCAAAACTTGGGCATGTAGAATCCCCGGCCGCCCAAGTGCGTCGCCGGCACATGTGTGTGTCGGCATCACACCGGGGCCACCATCGGAAACACACATGGCAAGAGGGTCAGAAAAAGAAACTCGGCGCAATTGAGCGGCAGCAGTAGCAGCACCATGGTGACACAAACGACAAGACCTGTCGAACTGCAAGACAATACCCACCAATCCCCGAAAGCCGAGCTACGGTCCACCTACATCAGCATTCGACTGTAACTCCTGCTCCTGCACGCCAACAGCCGCCCCTACTTCCTCATCTCGGCAAACGTAATCGAAAACAAATGCGGTGGGCACAGATTTCCTCGACTTCACAACAAAGAAGGACATATATTCAATTTTCAATATGGCAAGACCCATCGGGATGGAGCAGACCTTCTCACGGCGCCGTATGACGAGGAGTGTATAGCTGTGTGTCCGGTGCGAGCAGTAACACGGTTGGTAGAGGTGGGGCGAGGTGTTGGACAGTACATGACAGGAGGTTGTTTGTTCTCAGGGATTTCTATTGGGCGCAACCGTGTTTCCCTTGTTGGACCTGGGAATCATGGGTTAAAGTGCGGCCAAATGTGCGTGCATCGGCTTAAGTAGGTATCGGTAACGTCCTACGTTAAAAACACCGGCAACGTGCTAGATAATCCGATAGGTTATGGTGTATGTGTGTGTCCTATGTGTGTGTCCGACAGAATCCGCAGACAAGAGTGCGGATGTACGGCCGCTTGACACCAACTAAACTGCTAATGTAATCGTGGTGGACGGTTGGCTATTAGCGTACCCCCCAAAGTGCGGGGCTATAAGCTACAGGCTGCATAGGAGGGCCATTCCAAGGCACCCGGCTACCCCCTCCGTGTTTCGGTCCTCCGATAAATTTTGCTAAGTTTGGGAGCTCTTTGAGCATGGCGGCCCGACCGACTTGCCGTCCCTGCTCCGGGGAACTCATGAGCTTGCCGCTCAACCACAAGCCGGTAGCGTCGATGCGCCCACTCGGCATTGTTTGTTCAATGCCAGTCTTCGGTACGATTCGCACTGAAGTAGACTGGCATAGAACATACAATGCCGAGTGGGCGCATCGACGCTACCGGCTTGTGGTTGAGCGGCAAGCTCATGAGTTCCCCGGAGCAGGGACGGCAAGTCGGTCGGGCCGCCATGCTCAAAGAGCTCCCAAACTTAGCAAAATTTATCGGAGGACCGAAACACGGAGGGGGTAGCCGGGTGCCTTGGAACGGCCCTCCTATGCAGCGCACTTCGGGGGGTCCGGTATTCAGTAGCCGGCGTCGTCCGCTGCCTCGACGTGGGCTACCCCGGGAGTGCCCAGCCAGTAAGGCCCGTCGCGAGGCCGCGGAGGCGGTCGCGGCGGAGGGCCGGTCAGGAAAACGCCCATGTGCAGCAAGTGTAGGAAGGGCGGCGGGCTTCTTTTGTGAGGGTCTTTGCTGCACTCGGATTGGCTATAATAGTGTTGGAACTCACCATGGGCTATATAATAGTGTTTGAGTTCACCATTGGCTACCGAGAAGAAGTTGGAAACAAACACCGTCAGAGCGCAACAACATGGATGCCTTTCTCCATGGGATCTGAGAGTCTGAACGACAGTTTCTAGGGAAGACTCGCAGTTTACGGGGGGAGCTGCAACTCCCTGGGACAAAAAATATAAAATATATCAGGGGATGGGTGCATCTGCAAGCCCCTGCGTGCAGTATACCACAGAGAGCAAGGCAACAGCGCCTGTCGAGACATCAACCAACAACTGAGTCTTCGTCAGGGTCTTCAGGATTGCTACAAATGATAATCTCACAGCACTCACAGCGATGGTTATCGCCGTGAGCTCAGCCTTGCTTATGCTGCGTCATCTATCGAATTACACTTGGAACTTTAGCTACCGTATCGCTTCTCATAGTGCGGCGCATGGCGCTCTGCCGTCGAGCCCACCTCCGTTTTAGGGTCCATCTTGAAGTCTCTGGGCTTCTTGCTGTCTCGTACGCAAACCTTGATGATTTCCGAGTCGCAGCCCAGCCCCTGGAAGAACGCCTTCTTGTCCTGTTGGCGTTCCAACGCAATCGTACCCGCCCACAAAGGCAAGAGACAGCACACAGAATGTCAAGTCGGACATGTTCGCAAGTCATGAGCGTGCCTATGTAGGTATTTGACGAGGGTACATGTGGCTCATTTGTCTATACAAACGTCGCTCGCGCGCTGCTTCTAGGCGGAGCAGGGACTGCCTTCGCGAGGGTTTTAGAGTTTATCTATGAAATACAGAGGGGGGCTTCGTAATCCTACCCCTAACCCCCAGCCCCACCCCGTAACCCCCTTGTAAAACAAACCAAGCTTAAATTCCTTGCGAGGGCTGCTGTGGAGAAGACACGGTATCGATGGTGTTCCGTCACCTGCTCGCAGATCTCATACACGCCTCCACCGACAGTGCCCCCCCCGAACATCCCCACCCTGAGGGGTGCTCCGACGGGTGACGGTCCCGTCGTTGTGGCCGGCGCGGCGGCCTCCGTCTCGGCTGCTACCATGCGCAGCGCGGCGCGCAGCCTCCTGCGACCGGGGAGAAAGGGAAGTAAAGGGGGGGGG
>CACKRE030005131.1:220023-232981 GCA_902602495.3 Ectocarpus sp. CCAP 1310/34
GGGGGGGGGGGGGGGGGGAAGTAGAGTTGGGTGGTGAGTCCAAGCCGCAGGTGTTTGGCGGCGTCTTTAAGCGCAACGGGGAAGTAATGAACGACGGTGAAGGGGATTTCAGCATGATGAAGGTGCCCGCCGGAGAGGACAAGCTTATCGCGACCGTGGGATCCCAGCAGAAGCGATTGTGGTAGTATTAGAAATTGTCACGAGGTGTTCGCTAGTATGTAGTTATCTTGCAGTGGTCACGTCGATAGAACCAAGGCTTGTCGCAGTCGTGCTGGTTTTACGACATTGATTGGAGCTTCGTAGTTGCGGGTGAAAGAACAAACGCGCTGAATCTAAGCTGCGAAATATTGTGTTTGTCGTTGGCGGCGGTGTTCCGAAGAAGGCAGCAGTGGCACACACCGCAAACGCCGGGATGTCTACAACACTCTGTTGCTTGATTGCGTATCACGCGCATTATTTTGGGCGTCCGATTTCGGATCTGTGTGTGTTGTAGTCGTGGAAGAGGATATGTGGGGAATGACATCGGTGACATGTACTTCACACTCCACTGGAGCCACACCGCGGTGTGACCACCGTATACCGAGGGCATGCCCTGACCATATAGAAGAGGTCGTTTCAACCCTGACAAAACGTAGGTTCGGTGTATCTACAGTGCCTCTGAGTAGACTGGTATCGTGGCCCCCTTCACTTCTTTCAGCACAAGTGACAGGAATGCATCCAAAACGTTTGCAGCCTTTTCATTGCCTCGGTCGACTTGCACACAACCTGGTCAACTAAACCACTAGCAAAGTGTGGTATTTCCAAGTATGCTTGAAAGGAGTACGTTTGGGGATCGCCGAATAACCCGCACAACCACGTGGCGGTCAAACGTCACCCCCAACCTTGTTGACTACGTGCATGGTTAAACGTGCGAGGGGTAATACTACCCGATGCCTGCCTGCCGGTCGTGCTTGGCGTGCAGATTCGCCTGAGGAAAACGTCGAGAAAAGCACCAATCGACAAAATCCAAACCAGGAACGCCATAACCGTCACAGATCGGGTAGCAAAGTCACGACGCTATCAAGGGGAGGGGCTAACTCATACCACTCATGCACAATGTTTCAAAATACTTCTATCATATCTCAAGTTGGCGGAATGCTGCTTGACTCCAACAACCGACACAAAGATGTTTTTTGTGTGACAAGCAAGCGCGTTTTGTAGTTTTTTTGTTTGGTACAGGAAGACGGCCGAAAAAATATGTGACGGCAAGTGCATTGGTTAGACAGCAGAAGAACGGTAGCTAAAACTGACCTTGTTTGCTATTCATCCATTTATGCCCAGCAAACTTGCCAGACAATGGCCTGGAAGCCGAGAGGTGATTCTCGTGTTGTAAAAGCAGCTGCAGGAACGCGCCGGCGTTTTGTGTTTCTCGCCGATTGGTCGTTGAACGACGTTGGAAACGGCGGCCCTGGGAGTTACGACAATTACATGTGCGTGTCAATCTCGAAATACGTCATGTACCGGCAGGACTTGCACTCCCTGTTACTTGTTACTGCGTCTCGCTGGGACCACGGACCGTGCGAGTGCGCCCAAGGAGTGCTGTAGCAACAACAACAATAGGCAGCGTACAGAGATGACGACGGCCTGGGTGCCAAGATGGAATGCTAACCCAGCAAACCCCCATGACGTCTTGTCTGTTCGAGGTAAAGGGAAAGTGCTGCTGCTGTGTGGTAAGGAGTTCGAAAGACTATCACTATCTTGTCAGGGTATAATGACGGGCCTGCACATTTATGCGAGCTGTGCGCGAGCTTGGTAGCCTTTTTCACATATTATGTTTGGTTCCAAACACTAAAAACTTATGTGCTTGTAGCTCTTGCCTTCTTGAAAGGGCCGTCGTTGACAAAATTCTGAGTTTCGTCGCGACAACATAGTCGTCGAGTTTGTTTACCAACCCCCCACCCGACACTTCGATGATGCACCGCGGGCCCTCTGGGTTCGCCGCCATTGCCTGGTACGCTTGTCCGTTCGAGGTCGAGAACCTATCGCCAACGAAGGGTTGTCCAGCGATTTAGTGCGTAGTCACGGAGCAAAAAGTGGGCTGATTTTGGTGTTCTTTATAGGGGACCCAATGTCTCGTCCACTTTTCTCAGTACATTTTGAAGGGGCTCAGGGTCGCCGTTGAATTCTACGCAACAGGACAAAGAGGGGTCTGGGGCATGAGTGCAATATCGTAGTCTCCTTTTTCCCGTGTCCCTTCTGGGAACGAACGTTGTTTGAGGTTACCGTGACACCTTGAGTGCAGGATCATTGCCGGTGCGGTTGGCCGAGCCTCCTCGAGGGTTCGCTCTGCCTCGCTGCAAAACTAAAGACCACCACTAACTCTTGTTGAGGAACGTAAGGACCATTGCGGTATTCGCGCTTCTTTCAGAATGGCCCTTATATTTTCGAACACGTGTTGTAGAAATATATGCTCGACATCAGTGTATTGCGTTCAAGTGCCCTCTGTGGTTTGAGAGAGGCAAGGGAATGCAAGAGGGCAAGATGGGGAGCGCGAGTAGCAGTGATGAGAGCGCACAACCGTCATATTATCCCTTTGTAGAAACGATACGACGATCGTTTTCATCTTGTCCGAGTGGGCCTGGTGAGGGACAGATGCTGACCCCCAAAGTTTTTGTCGATTTTTTTGTTTTGTAAGTGTCGCTAAAAATTGGATAGAGTACCAGGGTCGGCACAACGATTCAATGACCCAGCTACGCCACAGTGCACCATACAAAGTCTAAACCACACCAGTCGTAAACATCATCTTTGATAGACCAATTTCTGTCGATGCTGGATGCAATAATATATTTAGCGGTAAATAGTCCAGCAGAGCATGTGTCACTCCGAACTCGGCTAGATCGGTTTTTGGTACCGAGACCGCTGGATCATGAAAACGAACAAGAAATGCAGCACCCTCCCTCCTTCGATGTGAAGACTTGTCACAACACGGTCTCTCACCTCTCGAGTTCCAGCGAGCTTCGTTCGTCAGTGTGGACTACAGGCGGCGAATGTCGGATTTCGTGTGCAGAAAAAATTCACATGCATGCAGCAGCATGCTTAGGGTCGTCCTAAACGACCTCGGAATTTTACCTGCGATCGCAGGTTTCAGACCCCGGATCGCAGAAAAATAGATGCGGGCGTTTTAAACGAAGCAGAGCACAAAATTTAAAAATCCTGCGATTTCTGCGATGTTGGCGGTCAAACCGCTCCCGGCGCCTTATTTTTTTTTTTCGGAGCCGTCTATGAGGTTCCCCGAAGCTCCCGGCGCCTTCTATTGTCGGCCATGGACCCCAGCCTACTCTGGCGATCAGTTCTAGGGGTTATAGTGCAGCTACGGGGGTGATACAGGTGGCTTGGTGTGCTGTGCCCGATCCAACGTGATGCTCTCAAGAGAATCGCAGAAATCGCAGATTTGTACCTGCGATCGCAGAAAAGGAGCAAAGGTGAATTTTTCGGCCCTGCTCCAGACCTGCGATCGCAGGTAAAAAGCCTCCATATTCGCAAGTAAAACCTGTGATGGCAGGTTTCGCAGTTTTTTTTTTACCTGTTGAGGTCGACCCTTAGTCTATAGTCTAATACATCTCACTTCTCAAGCGGGTTTCCGGCCTCTCGGAGTTCATGTCCACACAACCACTACTACGATATAAGACTGACGTCTGTTGATTGGTCAGCCGGTAAGCCCGGTCGATGCTATGTATTCGAAAAAAATCGTTTTCGTGTGCACTGGACTGTCGTTTATTGGCGGCGGGATGACAAGGACACGAGGAGGAGACACAAAAGACACAATAAAAAAAAAGACACAAGACACTGCGATGATGTTTGACTGTGGACATAGGCGTTATCAGTCCATGTGTAAACGTTCTTCCTGCTGTAGGAGGTAGATAGGTACCCTCCATGATAGGATAAACTCGCAGGCAAGAGCCCCGAGTTCTGATCTGGTTGTTGGCGTCGTCAGCAGCACGCGGTCATTAGACTAGACTAACGTGTTGTACCGCATTCTCACGTAGATCCTGTGATCCTATTGACATGTTGACAAGTTGATAGTCTACATAGGAAGAGTGCCAGGACAGGGGAGCGCCCCCCCCCTCTCTCGCTGCCATGCTCAACTAGAGCAGGGCCGCAATCAATCAAAGTGAGTCCTGCTCCTCTATGGCAATCTGGTTCGCCCCATGTCGTTTGTCACGTTGTCACATTTCGACGCGAAGACAAGCATTGCGGCGAAATACCTACCGTTTCACTGACGAGTCGTTGCGTCGTTGCCATCGTTGCCCTTTTCTCGTTTTCGCTTTCTCTCGTTTCGTCGGATCTGCGGGGCTGTACTGCTGTAGCAGCGACTTGATCTAGAAAAGCAGCAGCATTAGCACCAATGTGATTCATGTATGTAGACCACAGCAGGATATAGCGGTAGGATGGAGTCTGTGTCGAAGCAGCAACGGCCGAGTCCAGGTCACAAGAGCAGATCATCGTGTAAACATAGCCGACGATTCTGTTGCTTGCTGGTGTGTGCTGTTGTAGTATCATGTTCATGCCAAGGGTCGTTGCGTGTCGCCAAGGAGTGTTTTCGACTTGCGCCATACTTTCTGACTGCGGATCAGAGGGTAGCTCTGTGCGGGCAGGCCACAACGACCGCTCCGGCACTTTGCGCAAGGAAGGCTCACGCGGCACCGCGACTGTCAGGCTCTCATATCCTTGAGTTGTGCTCTGGGGCGAGCTCCGAGCTTCCAGGGCTGTGCGTGGCGGGACTGTCCCAGAGTACGGCCAGGAATCTTTCTCCAGATCTCAGGGTTGAGCTTTGTAGAGGTGCTCTTTCGGATGTAAGTCTAAGTACTTCATTGCCGTGTTGGTTTGTGGCAGTACCGGATTATCGTGGCGAAATATGTACCTGCTGTATGCCACCGAGCGCTACAGAATAGGCGCGCGTAGGCCCCCGCCGATCAGAGACGTCAACTTCGGGTGCAGCGTCACTTTCTCATTTTCGTTGCCCCCGTCAGGCATACACATGTCATAGGATATAGTGTAGGATGCATCGCTGACGTCTGTTTCGTAGAAGTCAATTGTTATGTCACGTATTTTTCTCGTGAAAGCCTTGGTATGAACAACCTATCCATTGTTTTTGTGACCCAAAGGTAGACGGCTTTCTGTGCGCGGTCTGTTTGCAAGAGAGATGCAGCAACCGGCTTGACAGCGCTACATAGCGCGGTCATCACCATGTCAGAAAGGGCCCGCAGTGCCGCAGTTCATTCGGCGTTTCTTATCTCCGGGACCGTCTTGTGTGCCACTTACTTTCATCGGCCGTTGACGCCTTCGCTCACAACTACTCCCGTCGCTCATGTCCACCTCCTCGCAGGCACCGGCGCTATGTGTAGAGCACTCTGTTCAATCCAAACGAAAACCTCATCTGGTGGTGGACGTGTGCAAAGGAGCTTCGAACGTAGCGCCAGCCGAGTGCCTCGATCTGTTACCGCAGAACCTTCCTCTTGAAGCAGCGGTTGGCCTTTGCCGCGAAGCTAAAGGCGTGGGGCCAGCCATTTGTACCAATGCTAGAGACCAACTTAGAAATGGACCAGGCGTCACGGTGAGGTTGTGCCGGGGTGCCAGCGGTCAAGGTCCGGCGGAATGTTTTCGTCGGTCCGCCCTCGCCACAGCGCTCTCGACAGATGAACGTGTGGAATTGTGTGTAGGAGCGAGAACGGATGCTCCGGCAAGGTGCGATGCTACAGCAGTATGCAGATGCCAAGTATTGGAAACGTGATCATGCATATACCTATAACGCTGGAAATATCCCAACCACCATCGCAAGTCGGAACACCACTATGTATGGCCATTTCGTAGCCACTTATTGGCATCAAGTACCCTGTTTGACACACCACACAACCTACCATGTTCGTGACGTCTCTCGTTGCCTATCTCTTACGAAAGGACACATGTCTGCTCTGTAACTGACGAAAATTATGGCGACCTTGAAATCCTACAGCCACCTCGTCTATGGCAGGAGCCGACGTCACCCTTAGCATCGATAAAACTTTTAGCTACTCTGCGTAGTAGATACCCAATGTTGTCCGCATCCCGTTCAAGACGATAAATTTAGTCCTTGTCATCGACCGTCAGTGTCATCACACAACCTGTGTACCACGAAGCTGTTCTTGCTCCTCTGATCGTCACTCAAACGATTCTGAGACACCAGAGATCTGTGCAAGTGCCAACCCCAACAGGTGTACTCCGTCTTCCGTGGACAACTCAGCTTAGCGTCCTCATGTACCACCTTCGACGAACTTTTGCTTGCTCTTTGTGCTGATCAACTCACCCGGTTCCCAGATGTGCTGGACAAGTGCGAGATCGTCGCATCAGCCCCCCAAACAAGGTAGCACTGTGTCGTGGAGCTTCTGGTATTGCTCCTGCGACCTGCCTTGCATCCACCCCCCCTTCGCTATCTGCGGAAGACCGCGTGGCTCTGTGCCAGGGTGCCGCCAAGGAGAGCCCGACCGCTCCAACCGCTTGCCTCAAAACAGTGCCGCAAGATCTCCCGTCGGCCTCTGCGGTTGCCCTTTGCCGTGGGGCCGCCGACAAGAAGGCCGCCGCAGAGTGCGTGAAGGTGGCCCGCCACACCGTCGGAGAATCTTCCGACGCGCTGATGACGCTGTGTCAGGGTGCATCATCCGCGGCCCCCGCTCACTGCGCGAAGGCGGCCTTCCGGGCGGGCGCCGATCGACACTTGGCCGCTGTGCTGTGCGCCGGATCGACGTCGCTAGCGCCGGCGTCTTGCTTTGCGGCCGCGCCCCGCCAAATCCCGGCGGATGTCCGAGTTGAGACATGTATCGGCGCGCTGTCCACCAGTCCGGCGCTCTGCCTCGCGGCCTCTGGGCCTCGCGAGCTTCAAGCACAGCCGGATGGGGAGGCCGTATGCCCACTAGACCCTGAGGCTGGCAGACGTCCTCGGAGAGGGGTTGACCACCGATTAGCTGCTCGTGTATGTCGGGACGCATTGGACGACAAACCGGCGTTATGCGCGCGAGCGGCACCGCTCCGAATGAGTGACGGTGATGTGGAGGTCCTCTGTGCGGCCGACGGGCAGCCTGTCGGAGAAGAGACCGCAGATTGCGCAGCAGCCGGTCTGATGATCGGGTTCAGCGGCACCAGTGCCGCCTCCCTCTGCCGCGGGGCAAGCTCGGGAGCGCCTGTCGCCTGCGCCGAGACGGCGGCGCACCGGATAGGGGAAGCCGGACGGCTCGCGATCTGCAAGGGGGCGTCGAGCACTGCCCCCGCGCGATGTGCCAATTCTGTGTCAGGTGCGGGAGTTCCTTCCGCCTCCGAAGTTGAGGAGTGCCGGGAAGCCGTTCCCCGTCCATCCAGACTCCACATCGCAGACCTTGGGCACGAGGGCGAAACTCTGTTTCCCGACCAGCCCATGCACGCCACACTCGAGGTCTGGGATCAATGGGGGGGCAAGATTCACATGGACAGCTCAACGGTGGTACGCGCCTCCGTCGCCTTGCGCGGATCCAACGGTGCCGTCGCGAATGCTCATGGGCGCTTCAACACCTCAGACGACGGCATCGTTCATTTTTCGCACCTGTCGTTCAGTGGGTCCGGAAATTTGACGCTTCAGTTCTTCATAGACGTCAATGACAGCAAGGATGGTGAAGCCGCGAACGTCCCCTTGGCTGCTGCACGAGTAATCGTGGAAGAGACGGAGCATGGCGCCATCATTCGCCGATGTAGGGCAGTGTTCAGCCGGCTTGCTTGTCCCTGGCCCGTGAAAGGCGAAGGAACGAGCGGTGAATGGGTGAGCGACGTGGGGATGGGAACGGGCGCGCCGCGCCAGGCGCGGCCATCGTCGTCGGTTGCGACTGAGGCTGTTTCCACCGTTTCAGGGGGAGCTGGCGCGGCGTGGTACGTGATGACGTGCCAGCAAGTACTGGAGGAGAACGGCATCAACGTAGCTTACGTCTCCTCCCCGGGCACAGAGCCACTCTCGGCTTTGCTGTGGTACCACCCCGGCATCGAGACTCTGGAAACGGGCGCAGGGTTGCCGACTCGAGATCAACCTGCGTGGGAGCGGCTGGGGGTGGATCGGGACGCGAGTGGTCGCGAACTGCGACGCGCTTACTACCGCCAGTCGCTGCTCTGGCATCCGGACCGCTGGGTGCGGTACGCGATACACTCTGCGCGCGCTCAGGACGTGTTCGAGCTCGTAGGCGACGCTTACGAGTGGATGGTTTCTAGCTCTAAAGCTATTGGAGAGAACAACTAACGCGTGACCAGTTAAACAGTGGCAAGATAAAGAACTGATTAATCGTGTACAAGCGACTTATCAATATTGTAGACACCTTTCGGGGATGTTGCAACACGAAAGAACTACCCGCTTCCTGCTAAAACAATCGTTGGCGCTAGTAGATCTATCGTGCTGTTGGCACTGCGTGGAACGATTTCGTGCTGGCGCTGTACATGGGCGCCGGTACTTCGATTGGACTTCACGTCAGCTAAGGCAGACCCGCTCAGGTTTATTTTGTACTTCAAATTACCAAAGATCTCTGCTGAGGAAGTATTCTAAGGTGGGCGCTTGAACGCGCACATGCGTCGACAACGTGCAACAACCTGGCGGCTCGATGCTGAACACTGTTTTCTCATTTGCACAAAACAAACGCAACACTCAGCATGCCACGATACCAACTCCTATGCCTACGTATAGGCATCCGACAAGCCGTGCTCGCCCGTGAACAGCGCAACCAAAGCTCATTGCAAGGACCGCAACGCATCCATTCCCTAGGTTCCATCTCTGGTAGGGAGTCCTTCTTCATGACCCCTATCGTCATCGGATGTCGACCTCTGTTCCGCGCGTTGTCAACACAACAAAAAAAAGGCACGTCACTCAACTCTCGTCTGCCCTTCTTGGTGGGCAGCGCAAGCCATTAAAGCAAAAAATATGTCTGTTCGTAGAATCACCAAGGAATGACGTCGCCCTTGAACCCCCAAAACGTTCCCGAATTCGACAGGTCTAGCTCCTCGATTCTATCCGTCATGCCCGCCACCGACTCGTGGGTGTCAACCAATCCGGAGTCGCCGGTCATCCTTGTCCTCACCCAGCCTGCAAATACACGCACGGGAGAGTGCAGCTTTGATGAAGGGTCTAACACTCCCGGTACCGCATGGATCACAACAAAACCATGAGTAACGACAGTCTAGACGGAACAAACATGCATAAGCTTCGTCATCTTTTGTCACTAACTCACGTTGTATGATTCCAGAACAATACAAAACAAAACCGGTGACTTTTCAACAAAAAATAAAAACTTGGGTAAGGGACCATGTTGCGGTTGTTGGCCCTAGAGCAAATGCACTTTAAGCTGGCTCACCCGGGTGAAGAATGGCAACGGCCATACCATCGCCCTTCAGATCGTGGGCCAATGACACACCAGCAGCGTTGAGTGCGGCCTTGGACATGCGATACCTGGCGGAACCATCATGCGACAGGACGAGAAGATATCGGGCGTAAACCCGTGCACAGTAAGGAATGATCGTTCGTGCAGTATATGGGCGCCAACATCTTAAAATCCTGGGAAGTATCGTCCAGCCGGAGGAAGAAACGTTGCTATGTACTGAAGTCGAAAACCGAAAGGGTGAGAGATTGGTCATGTGCAAAGTATCACCCAGAACTACGTTCTCGTGTTCGTTCGGTCGGTTCCTTTCACATATCTTTGCTACACACCAGTACCCTCGATTCTTTGGTACGGAGTAGGCTTTCTCCAGCCCTACATCCTACCCGTAAGCTCCGCCCGATGAGTTGCCACACACCAGTACCCTCGATTCTTTGGTACGGAGTAGGCTTTCTCCAGCCCTACATCCTACCCGTAAGCTCCGCCCGATGAGTTATCCGCCATCGATCCCATCTTTGATGTGATCAGGATGATTTTTGCCCCAGGAGCAGCCAGCATCCTCTTGCCGAGCCTATATTGTTGGCAAGAACAAAAGAGCACACGATTGGCAACTTGAGGAGGTGGATGAATGCTATGCACGTCCTTTGCGAGAAGACTTGTGGGGCCTAGTGGCACCAGTCACACATGACGCTACAGCAACTTCTACCATCATGTCACGGAAGCTTGAATTCAACACGAAAGCTTATCCACCCCTCCGCACATGTGTATCGACACCACCCGCTTACTGCATGCAGCACTCACAGAGTGTTGGTGATTCTCAAAGCACCGTAGGCGTTAACCTCCATGGACTCGCGCAAAACACCTATGTCCAGCGTGTTACGGTCTCGCTTCATGACTCCCGCATTATTGATGAGCACGTCCACCTTCGGGCTGCCTGCCTTCTCGAGGGCGCTAACGAGACACCCCGCCCCTTCGTCCATGGTGACATCCACCCCGTCCACGACGTGGATGTTAGGGTTGCTGTCGAAGAGCGAGCTCGCGTCCGGGGTTGATTTTCGTCTGTTCATGGCGATGGCGGGTTCGTTTCAGTGCGACGTGGAGAAAAGGAAACGCAATGAAGGGTAAGAGAGCCTCGGGGCTAGAGAGGGTGCTAGTTGGTGGCTATTTCGCGGAAGGATGGGTATTGACGAGTATAATTGGACCAACAAGCGCAGCAAGCGACCAAAGACGTGTTTACTCGGTGGACCAACATACACCACACGCCCGGTGTTGTTTTATCGAACCAATCAACCGTGCTTAGCTCTTCCTAGTACCACCTCCCCTTGCGTACTCTCCCGCGATCAAGAAGCGAGTACTTCTTACTCTTCCAAGGTCAAGAGACGAGCTCATGGTCACAGGCTACCCCAATCCAATCTCCATACATTCCAAATGCTGGTTACGTATCAAGATGCGGTACACCCGTACCACTTACGGTACAAACCAAAATTGGCCTTCGCGTTGGATCCTTGTTTCGATCTAACAATAGCTTGATCTGCGGCTACACGAGGAGTATCGTTAGCCAGGAAACACGATATCTCAGCTACTGCTGCTCTATGTGGAGGTACACACACGTGCACGTGAGAGGACTAGAGTCTACAGTCATTAACCCTCCTACAGTAGTACCCAGCTAGTTACAGTTTATGGGCCCCGAACACATCGAGTCCGCTCATTGGGAGA
Source organism: Ectocarpus sp. CCAP 1310/34 (assembly GCA_902602495.3). Classification (NCBI taxonomy): domain Eukaryota; class Phaeophyceae; order Ectocarpales; family Ectocarpaceae; genus Ectocarpus; species Ectocarpus sp. CCAP 1310/34. The sequence goes on from CACKRE030005131.1 coordinate 231,132, forward strand.
GCTGTACAGTCCGGAGAGCCGAAGGCTGACTTGGCTTCAGTATGGAAAGTGTCCCCAAATGCACTAGGGACCCTTTTAACACCGAAGCCAAGTACGCAGTTTTTTCCAGTCCTAGGCTTTACCAACAAGGGGACCCGCGGCTTGGGACCTTGTTGTGTACAGCAAGTCAGAGACCCAGGAGAGGTACATAAACACCCGTGTTGCAAGTCCCACAAAAAGCATAAAAAATATGACAAAGGGGCTCCGCGAAAATTGATGGTACCCCGCGTAAGCCCCCATGATCGGTTGCCCAGCGCACCATCTGGTGCACACCTTTATCACTGCTGTTGCTCCTCACACAGATGGCTACGTGCCTTGAAACCTGGAGGATATACCTCAAGCATGTTGTGTTCTACACGCGCAGACATTTCTTTTGGCCTGGTTTCGCTCTGAACCTGGCAAATGTCGTGCTATCAAAAGTGAAAGAGCTGCTGCTTCAAGCCCGTTCGCAGCTCTCGGAGCACCAAACTTCACGCTGCTACCCGCGGGCATGGGAGTTGACGATTTCGCTCGAAACTTCGCCAGAGTGCATTACATAGGTATAGGTAGCGTTGAGGGGTTGGCAAAATTTGGGATCGCCACTACGAGGGTCGTTCCAGTGAACCACTCTATCGCCTTTATGTCGACCAAGCACGCCCGACGCGTCTACCTCCAATATTGTTGGAAATCTCCCGCAAGTTCCCCCGCAATTTGACCTTCAACGCTCTATCCGCGCTCAAAAAACGATCCAGTCCATTCTTTTTCGGCACCACGCTGTGGAGACGTGCCTAAGGTTGGTTTGGAAGGTTGGCCACACTTTGGACCGCCACTACAGCCGGAGTTGTTGACGAATAACGGCCTGTCCCACAGGGATTCGGCGGCTGTGGGGGCTCCGCGTGATCGATGCCTTGTAATGAAAAAAAAGAACGATTTTTGTGAGGACCTGCAACACGGGTCCACAGGCATCACACAGCAGCACATCACACAACGTGCTATGCATACCTCACACAAGCATACTACAACAAGGTTCCCCAGGCGCATTTCACGCAGCGGAACATAGTGACGACCACGATGGAGCAGGCAAATTTGAGTGCTGTGTACCAAAAGTGTCCCCACTTGGGCAGCACTACTCTACAAAGGAGGACCTCAAAGTCCCACGCATATGGATGGCCGTTGCTGTTTTATGTGTACAAAAGGTGCCCATGCTTGAATACCTTGAAGTATGTTTCATACCCCGTAACTCCCGCCAAGTCCTTTCCGCGGAACACGCTGCAGCACAACAATAGTCACCCACACAGAGTGCAGCGGAAGATCCCTCCCTCAGCTATCGCGGTATCTCGCGTGCATTGTGGTGGGAAACATGAGAGCGGGTGACGGACGCGATGCCCTAGAACGTGTACACCTACGACAGCAATATATCCGCTACAATCCTACGATGCTGCCAGGACTTGCTTTCGTTGCCTACTCAGTCCCACGTACCTGCAGGCGAAGACCTGGTCACCTTTGCTTGCGTAGTGCTTGCAAAACGAGCTCCCGATGCCTCCGTCAGCTCCAGTGACGACGACCGTGCGCCGGCCAGCTGCTGCTGCTGCCATGGAGAAAGATGACGCCGTGCGTACACCGACCAACAGCCGAAACGCAATCGCAATCCTAGATGCTCTGGCAGAGTGCAACATATCTTGCCAGGACACTGCTGCTGTACTGCTGTTGGTCGCCCTATCCCTGCTGCTGCTGCTGCTGGCACGTCACGCTCAAGTGCAAGTGCGGCGTAATCAAGGCGCAATGGGTCATTCGCTACGTACCCCGCAGCCCCCCCCCCCCAGGCTTTAAAT
>CACKRE030005131.1:251749-264639 GCA_902602495.3 Ectocarpus sp. CCAP 1310/34
CCCCCCCCCCTGCTTGTCGCATCAATCTTTTCAAACGAGGAGCGTCAAAGCCTGAGTGGTCTCCTCCCCACCGCCGCGATGCAGCAACACACGGCGGTCAATTGAACCTGGCTGCCGAGCGACACGTCCCCACCAATACGCATACCTTGCACAGTAGTCAGTACACAAATCTCTCATCCCCCCCCCCCCCCCCCCCCCCCCCCCCCCCCNCTACCATGGCCGGCCTACCATACCTCCTTGACGTCGTCCACCACCCCACGGGTCAGCTTTGGTAGGCAGACGACCTGCAACCGCTCCTCGAGTTCGTCCGATTTGGATCCGGAAAAATCTGCTAGCCCCTTGTCCTCCTTCTCTTGCATGAGAGCCCACCTGTGTTGGGTTCGTCAGGAAAAGGAATAAACTTTGTTGAGTTCGTCAAGCGTGTTTTGTCTCAGTTTATCCCTCCTATTGGATGGGTCAAAGGAGCTCTCGTGTTATCCTTTGAACGTGTCAAACGTGTGGCTCCGAGATACGGTAGGAGGAGGAACGGAGAGAAAGGGGGGGGGGATTCATTCGTATCTTGAGTACACGTGTGATTCCTGTCCTGCCAAATGTTGTGAGGTTTTGCACTCGTAGCAATCCTTCCTCGAGACGAAGACCTACTGATCGTGCCGACTGCCGTCCTGGACAGCAATGCGTGCTTGTGCCTCGCTGTTCATTGGCAGGCTGAAATAAGCGGGGCGGCGCCTCGCGGAGGGAGAACTCTTACAATGACCCCCTGACAAATAATATCCTTACAGGGCTCGTTGAAGCTCTTGCCAACACCGAATAACCTTCTCTTCAAAGTACCGTGGGACCCCTGCGTTCAAACCCCGCGACACTGCGACGCAAAGCCGCACCCAACCGCGGCACAAAAAAAAATGAGGACGCCTCCGAAACGATCCTGCCTGGCCTGTAATTTCGTGCGCTACCTCTTGCCAAACTTCGATCGGCTGGTTGCAAAAACCTGTCCAATCGGAAATGATCGACGGGGCTCGGCTGCGATCGAACCCAAGCTCCCTCCAACGCACGGTCGAGCACTTCACGAGAAGGCAGCGACGTGACGTAAACCTTCCTATTTGCCAGTGTCTTTCTTTCCGCTCGCGTCGACTAGCTTGCTCGGCATGTAGCTGAGAATATTCGTCGGTTCCTTGATTTTCAGTTGACTCAAGAAAATTACTGACGCGAGGCACACGCACGCACTCCTTGCTCGAACTAACAGGCACCATCATTGTATGTGCTTTTGTCGCTTCACGTCTGTCGTAGTTCTAACAACGGCCCAAGGTGTTATCTTGCGGTCAAGAAGCTCAACCACAACTTCCAAGTGCGAAACACCACCACCAACGAAAACTGGTTTGGTTGTCGATGGGGTCATACTCACCAATCAGCCCCCGAGAGATCACGACACACACAGCCATTCATGCATTCCTTAGACAACACCAAACAGAAACTCGGCACACACTCAACGCCCTTGCTCCACGCGAAGAATCAGTACGAATCTCACCAGAAGGATTCGAAAACAGAATGTTGGCAACGCTAAGATACGTCCTGAAGATAGTACATACGAGAACCGGCGAAGACTAAAATGCTGGAGACGAAACCTGATACTACTGCCACCTGCGGACGGAACTTCCCTCACCAATCCACGGGCGAGAAGCGGTGCACCACGGGTTCCACCGTCATCCACAGCTCCCAGACCCCGGTCTCCAGGGCACGGTTGTGCGACACGGCCAGGTTGATCTGCAGGCGGACGCCATTGAAGGTGCGCTTCGACCGCCGCCCGCAGAACAGCGCGTTGAAGTAGACCCCACCAACCTCAGACCTGTCGGTATCGAGGGGGAGAATCCGGTGTTTCGATGAGCAAGCGGTTACGCAACAATGGGGGTGGTTCGTCGTCGTTGCCACTACACCGGGCAGCTGTGAACGCTGCAGGTGTTGATGGTGACGCTTGTCGTGGGTGGATCAAGCCTGTAGAAGGGCTGAGGCGGAGATAAACCGTCACTGTTCAAAAAGACTGCGGAGCAGGGCGAGGTCATTGACTAAAAACACCGCAAGAACAAGAAGACTAAAATTATTGCAACAACACAACCCACCCCGCCAAACGACAAAAACAGAACGGCAAGAAAAAAATGCAGAAAACGGGAGAACGGAACTCGCCAAAAAGACAACATGGCAAAAAAAAAAAAGTTAAAGTAAACGCACCACATCCCGCAGGCCAAGCGGTGGCGGATGATGAGGTCGAGGACGCCGCGGTGGTTGTCCAGGAACTCGTTCAGGGCGGGCCGACCCTTGAGCCACGGGGTCGCCTTCACCTCCACGCCGCACCGCGAAAGCGCCAGCTCTCGCACGCGCATCAGGGCCTCCTTCTGGTTGGCTTCCTTGCTCTCCGTGAGCACGAACACCTGTGCCGGGAACGAGCGCCGCGCCGTTCGTGCCGCCGCGTGGTTTGCGTGCACAACCCGCGTACGCAGCAAAGTGAGCAAATCAAACGCCCCAGTAAATGTCAAGTGCTTGAAGCAGTATCGCATAGTAGGCAGCCCAAAGAGGACGCCCATTGGTTCGGAAAAAGGGAAGGAAAAAAAACGGTGCCAAAGCTTTTCGTCAAACAGTATTTGTCGTTCAGTGTAACCGTCACAATCAGCAGTTGCCCTTTGATAGTACGCCCAATGTTCTTCTGGAGAAGCAGTGTGATGACTGTCTCCTACCCAGTGTGTGTTCCGTGGCGCTCCCCTCTCTCACGAAAGAAGAAAAAATAACGCTGGTGTCCTCCTGAAGCGCCATCGCCATGAGTGTGCGTGCGTGTTGGTCATGTCGTGTCTTTTGGAGGCACACAAGCCGCGAAGGATGAAGTACACAACGGGCCAGCGAACACACACGTCCTGCACCTGCTCCTTGTGCTCTTTCTATTTAGAACGAGTAGCCCTGAAAGGTGCAATTCACCCTCCCTTCTACCGAAGATCGGTTCCGTCACCTTCTTTCTGTAGTATCGCTCACCCTTGTGCCCTCTTCACGGTAGCACAGGAAGCCTTCGGCCGTCAGGACGTTGGCCAGCTGCTCGGCCGAGTAGCGGTGGCGGTCGAACACAAACGTCACGACCGCGAGAGCGCTGCGCTCGGCCGACAGCGGGGCGTCCCCTTCCAGCAGGCTCAGTCGCACCTATTAACAATCGGAAAGAGAGGTGGCCAGTTGGATGTATGCGGGGGCGGCGGTAATGACCACACTCCGACTCTTTCCACGCCACACCTTCGCCTCCATCAATGCTGTCTCCACCTGCCCCCACCCCCCCCTCGCCCGTGGCCAATGGTCAAACAGCTAAGGCATGCAAAACATGACGACGCCCTCCCCCCCCTCGTCGCCCCTGCACCCCCAACCTTGATTAGCGGCCTATCTCCCTCCCCCCACGGCGCAAACTCGCTCGTGCGGAAGCGAAAAGGGGCGTCTCCGTAGCCTGCGCCAGCACCAGCGCCCTCCCGGTCTTCACCGCTGCCCTCAGCACCACTGCCGTAGTCGCTCTCGATGCCGCCATTGGCGGCCGCCATCGTGTCCTCCGACAGGCTCGGGTGCACCTGCCTCCGCGCGCGCCGCCCACGCCGGACCACGTCCGATTCGTCGTCAGCCCCTGCTCCTCCTCCTACCCCACTGCTGCGGTCGCCGCCATCACCACCTTCAAAACCTCCACGCTTGGCGTCTCGAACGGAGTGGGACGGCTGGCAGAGCATGCGGCGGGGAGCGCTGCCGCCGCGGCCGGCCGAGAAGGAAGAACGGGGTGTCGTCGCTCCCCGAGACGTGGGGTCGCTCGAGCCGGTCCTGTTCTTGGGCGTTTCTCGGGCCTGTTGGACCTTAAACTGCTTTCTCGGCCGGATGATCCCCGTCGGGTGGGTAGTCCTGTGTTGGGGCGGAGGCGGAGGCGGGGACGACGGGAAGACGGGAAGACGAGGAGAATGGGAAAATAATGAAACGGTGACGGGAGGGGGCCGTCGGCTTCGGTCAGCAAAGGCGCGCTCCGAGCGGTGTTGAGCAAAAGAAAAGAGTTTGGAGCTTGTAGCGGTAGCCATTTCCGAGGCCGCGCAACACACAAAAGGTGTCCAACTAACCACGCTCAGACACGCTAGAGATGTCCGATCAACCTGAGTGCAGACTCCGGGCGTCCCTCCGCAGACCCAGGAGTCACCACCGTCGGCCGTTGCCAGCCCTTCTTGCGGGGCGTCTTTTTTGTGATCCCAGCGGCAGCACCACCAGCAGTAGGAACGGACCCCCGTTTGGCGTGGCCCCCCTTCTTCACAGGTTTCTTATTGATAGCTTCGACGCCACCGCCGCCGCTGCTTCCGCTGCCTCCTCTACCACGGTTGCCAGCAGTTGCCGTGATGGCAGCCGCCGCCGCAGTAGCCGCGGATCGCTTTCGCTTCGGCGGTCTCGAAACGGCACCGCCCTCCCCCACGGCGGTAGCATCCATCACCGAGGCCGTTGCTTTCCTACTCCCGACTTTGTCGACGGGCCTCTCCCCCTCTGACGCCGACCGCTGCAAGCATTGGCCCGGAGGGCGCTTCGCCCCCGCTCTCGCCTCGGAAGCAGCGTCCAGTGCCGGGGCCCCGGATGCACGGCCTCCTTGCCCCAACACCCCGGCTCTACTCCTCTCGTGACGTGCAGAAGAGCCACTGGTAGCACCGGCGTTGCCGACCGATCCAGAAGCTGGTCGCGTGGCGGTAGATCTAGCGCCGGTGCGGCGAATAAGAGCGGACAGCTCGCTCCTGTGCCGCCAGCCACCTTGCTTGCGCTTGTTCTTGAAGGCGACCCTGAACCGCGAGGAGTCGGAGGGGTCCACCTCGACAACCGTGGCCTCAAACGAAGCTGTCGCCGCCGTCTTGCCGGCCGTGCTCACCAGCACCGCCTCCCCGACTCCAAACAAGGGGCCCGGGGGCGACGCCGGTGCCGGTACCGGCGCAGACGCCTCCGAAGACTCATGAGCGCCGACTACCGCTGCTGTGCTACGCCGTCGGTCGCTTTGCGGCATCGGCTCGGCCTCGACCGCTGTTGAAGGACATTCCGGTGCTGAGCTGGTATCACTGGCTCCTGGCCGTGGTAGCCCGGCAGCAGGATCAGCACCAACGGTACCACCACCGCCGCCGCCCGTGCCACAAGCGTCGCCGGAAGCAGGCTCTGAAGGAGGCTGTCCCGCGGGGGTAGATCCGGCGCCGGTGTACCGAACAGTGGACAGCTCGCTCTTGTCCCGCCAGCCCCCCTTCTTGCGCTTGTCTTTGAAAGCAACCTTGAACCGCGAGCCGCCCGAGGGATCCACTTCGACAACGGTGGCCTCCGAAGAAGACACCGCCGCCTTGCCGGCGGTGCTCGCCAGCACCGCATCCCCGACTTGGAACAAGCAGCCCATGCTCGGGAGGTCGTGACCCTGTCGCTGTGCCTCATTATTCACCACAGCCGCCAGTGCCCCCGATGATTCAGCTGCTACAACTTCTGAACAGGGCGGTTGCTGCTTGCTAGATGTCGCCTCGCTGTCGGCGGCTAGCGATGGTCCCGGTGCAGCAGCAGCAGCAGCAGCAGCAGCAGCAGCAGTAGCATCGACCTCTGCGTTTCTGTCATCTCCCTGGTGCTGCGGCGGCGCCGGTCTTGCTTCATGAGCAGCAGCGGCAGAACTCGACGCCAGCGGCACCTTCGCGGTTGCAGCAGACCCAGCGTCGGCGGGCCGAGGGAGAGAAGACAGCTCGCTCTTGTCCCGCCAGCCGCCCTTCTTACGCTTGTCCTTGAAAGCGACCTTGAAGCGCGAACCGTCGGAGGGGTCCGCCTCGACAACAGTGGCCTCTCTGGCAGGCCTGCCCGCGGTTCTGGCCAGGACCGTGTCCCCGACTCGAAACACGCAGTCCTCGCTGGAGAGGTGGCGATCTTGTCGCTGCAGCTCATCGGCTGCCGAAGCCTCCGGCGCTGCTGGTGGTACAGCTGCTTGGGAGCTGAGCCGGTGGCGATCACTCTCGGGGCTAGGTGTAGATTCGCCCTCGACGGCGGCACCAGCACCTGTCTCAACCTTGCCGTGACCTGGTCCATTCGCCGAACCAGGCGGAGAGTCCAGCCTCTCGTCTGGTGGCACGCCGGTACTGGGTACTGCACGCCGAGATCCATCGGAAGCAGGGAGAACAGAAGTGAGAGCCGGCCCTCTTGACTGGCGGCCTCCGGCCCGCTTTGGCGGAGGTCTCATGTGTTGTGCGTGCAGAACAGAGTGCACAAGGACGTCTCCACTCTCTCTTTCCGTGTTGCTTTTGGTGTCTTGCGTTGAATGAGAGCGGCACCAGACGCGGGAAATGTATTAGGGAAACTGCGGGAGGTGGTCGCTGCCCATGCACGTCCACTATTCTTCTTCACGCAAACCCATCCAGATAGGGCAAACGGCCGGAGGTTGCGGACGCGGCGGATGGTTTCGGCTTGAATCTTGCCAAATTTCAAACCTCGGGTTCTCGGGAAAACTTGACCAATCAGTGGCGTGATACAGCTCCCAGAGAACCCTGCAACCTGTAAAAATTTTGCGTCCCAAGGGGTTGTCGGCTTGTGGGTGAAGAAACTTGTTTCAAAGATTGCTGTGTGTAGGGTATCATTGGTCGATCCCGCACGCATTTTTCATTCCAAATGCAATGTCCCACGAGATCATTTCATCTCTTGGCCGCACCCTGGTGCTGCAAAACTGCATGTGATGCGTATCTGCGTCTGTGCGCAACTCATGCATATCCATTTTTACATTTTTACGGAAAAGACTTGGTCATCTATTGCTGTGCATGATGCTAATGGACGACCGCAGGTCAGCATTCCGCAGAGCACCGTGGCAGCTGTGGGCCCAATTGCCTTCCCCGTATACAAGGACCTCGGTACCGTCCGGTCGCGTATCTACACACATCGTGACCACGGAAAGAAATACAAAAAGGGTTCGACGGCGGCTGCAGGTCGCTCACAGGTATCTACACAATGCGCAATTTTTGAATTTCGAGAAAAGGCGTGTAAGCCACACGTACGTACACACCATAGCTGTTGGAAACACTCCTGGCGTGTCGGAGACTAACCAACCATGCAATCTCCGGCTCCTCTAGGGAGAAGAAGAACACAGAAATAAATTATCACCATCACCCCCCCCACAAACACATCTGAGAATGTTGAGGCCCATACGCCGCTAGAGAATTGCCGAGGTGAGCCCTTGTTACATGACGAATATGACGGGAAAAAACACCACCCGAAAGGGAAAACAAAACAACAGGGAATGACATTGACAACATACATAGTAGTGTCGATGCGCAAACGACCTCACCGCCCACCGTTGCTCACTATGGATACCCTGTTTCAAAAATCTTCGGTCAACGCTGTGCTGGCCGGCAGCTCCCACAACGACGGAGAGAGCTTCGTAAGTCAAAAAACCCATAAGCGCGATAAACCGCCTCCTTCGTGTCGCCAGAAGCTATTCAACTTCTCACCTCCACTCCTCCTGCCCTAGGCCGCACATCCGTACGAAAAAACTCCCGCCGTACAGATGTGTACCTTGGAAAAAGCAAGATAAGCTTCTACGCTAGGGTTCTTCAAGTGCGCAGGAAACACAAGACCATACTACACAACTGCTGCGCAACGTCATGCTGCCGCTCTGTATACCAGTCAACCCTGGCCCATCGCACGACCAGCGTCGCGTCGAACGATGGGCATGGATAGGCCAACACCTTCGGGCAGCGTAAACTACTCAACCCACCTCACCTTCCCGGCGGTGTCAACAAGTGGGTTGGTCGGAATCACATCGGTCAGCTCGCTCAAGGTTATCGTTCTACCGCGTCGAACACCCTAACGACCTTACAATACATCGACAAAGACCGCGAGACAAAAAAAATGTTAAAAAAAGAGCATCAAGACTCCTTCTTATCAGTTGCGCTGCCATTCTGTGCGGCAGGTTTGAAGTTGGCCTTGGTCGTCTTCGCCATCTGGTAAGCGTAGAAGAAGGCCATCAACAGCGCGAGGATGCCGAGCGGCGCAGACGGCATGATTTTCCCTGTCTTGCGGAACCGCTTCGCCATCATGACCCAAATGACGTTAGATATCACTGCGGGACGAATGGACACGAGAGAAGGTGCAACGTCATGCGAGCGTACGGAATCAGGCGAGAAACACACACAGGGGCAGCGAGCAAAAAGCTGTCCTGTCTGTGCGTGTTGCACGAGCTGGTCGTACAGGAGAAAAAAATGCCGGCGTTCAACATGCGACCGATGCAACAGAGGCTACCAGGCATGTACGTACAAATATGTGTACGCGTATAACATACACATGTGTGTCAAAAAAAGCTTCACGGCTTGGAAAACCCTCCTCGGTCCAAAAGGTTATCGAAAGGCAGCTCAGGCGTACCTGCCTGCACCACGGAGTTACAAGCACATAGCAAGCGACCAAATGAAATCAAACTTGGAACCAGCTGCTGCACGTTCACCACCGAAATATTGCGGTGTAGCCTCGCACGATCTAGATCGTAACTACGTTTGACCAATAGACAACAGAAATCTCTGCTGCCAGGGTGTCAAAATCTTGCCAAGGGCAATAATTGACAGAGTGAGTGGGTCCTTACGATGTTGCCATGTTGCGGCAGGGCTGTTTCAATGCACAGTTTTAGGCGTTTACCCTCCTGCCCCTGCACTCACCAAGCGACGCGATAGTCCACAGCTGCGAGACGGTGCCCCTGTAGTACAAGCGAGCACGAGAGCATTCAGCATTGTAAGGGATCACCAGCAGCGTGAGCAACATTTACAAAGTAGGATCGATATCGAGAGATTGTCTTACTAATATGTACAAATGGGATAGTGTGTAACACGGGGGCTTTCGATTAGATGCCCGGTATTCCGCAGCAGCATCAGTTACCCGTTCACCACCCAATGGCCATATGGTTGTTTCAAAAGAGATAGATAAAACAAGAGGCCAGTGGTGATGGGCGAACAAAATGTCCGAAGGCCCCCAAGGTTTCCTGTAGGGGCATTGCTACCCAGTCTACCCGAACTTCAACTTGAAAAAAAAAACACGGGGACCACAACATGATCCCCAGCACGGTCCGGTAAGCCACCCATCTTGAACTGCTTTGCCCTTTTCTCCACCCATGTGATACTGCACTGCCGCTGCCTTGATCAATATTCATTCCCTGCCCGCACACTGATGCCACAAAGCCTGCCAGGGCTGCAGGGAGGGGATCCGCACTCACTTCGCCTTGTACTCCATATACCTAAACCAAGAAACCGAGACACCGCAAGGGGGGAAATGCGTCACATACGGTCAAGCAAGGTAGGCAGGAGCAAGTCAGCATAAGTGTCTGCCGCAGTGCGGCCAGCAGCGCCCACATAATCCTGTGTGGCGGGACAGAACGATCGCGATGATGCAGTCGAGGCTATTGTTTGACGGGTAAAAAAAAGAAGCAACGCTAAGAGACGTCAAATGCGATGAGGGGGGGTGCTTATAGTCGTGCATGTCGTAGTCGTAAGACCAATGACCGCATCCCTACAAAGCCGGGACGGAGCACGCCAGGTTCTCACCGGACCAGGCTCTCACATCACCAAGCCCGAAGCGCGGTGAGGTATTCGGCGAGTCGCATGGAGGGTGCGCCGCATCCTGCTACAGGTGTTCGGCGTCTTGCGCTTACTACCTTGCATACAGACGACAGCTGCAAATGACGTACGTTCTCTTCTGGTGCTCACTTCCACAGACACTTACGAGCACTGTGTAACTGCCTCGAGGGTGGTTGGCCAATATAACACAACGTGGTGCAACCATCCCCTTTGCGCGGCGTGAGGGTTCTCGACCCCGCCAACATAATTCACTCGACCAACAGTATGGTTACCGCAAATAAAATTAACCTGGTTGTCGAACTCACGAAGCGATCGGCGTGATTTACAACGTCGTTGCCAAGGGACGACCAACTCCGATGGCTCTCGGGGCTGCAGGGGCATGGGTGGGGATATCAACTGGCTACGTTTGCTGTTCGTGGTCAAGTAGGGATGTAGCGAAGCTGGACATCGGGAAAGGAAATTACCATACGGCCTCTTGCGCGGCTGCTTCTTCTCTGGGTCGCTGTAAACCTCGGGATGTACTCAGGCAAGCCCTGCGCTACTTCAAATTCTTGTGTCATGGTCCTCTCCTTGGTTGAGTATCATACGGCCTCAGGAAAAAAGGCAACTATAGGCGTGGTGTCCCATTACCTACAGTGTCATAACAGCACGGCGAAAACTACCCATCACACAGCATGCCAATGAATTCCTTTCTTGCGTGTGAACATCCTAAATAGACGGAAAATACCGACGGAGTGTTCAGCTACATAGGCACCAGGACCCCAGAGAAGAAGATGACACGAAGCATGGCATCAAAGGAAAATTCTCGACTCTTTGCAGAGAAAGTTTAACGCTCAATCTCTTGCAAGCTCGTGTACATGTACGTAAAGCAGGGCTTACCCTCCGTAACCCAGAAGCATGAGGAGCGCCCCGCTTCCGCCCTGTTACAGTATGCCCGCCGACGAGAGGTAGGCGCAAACACATAGCCGTACGAAATACGTTGCGAAGACAGCAACGTGGCGTGCTGGATGAGGAAGAGAAAACAAAAAAAAGGAGCTCCAGCGACGTAGTCCAAGACCAATAACATGTCCTCCTCCAATGGATCAACACACAGCACTGCATCTGCCCCCGAATGTGAATAAAGTATTGTAGAGGGGAGGGCCTAGAAGTTGTGCAAACCAACCATCAGTGGGAAGGCGCACAGGTTGAAAGGAGCCGAAAACGTTGCTATTGTAGATTGAATAGGTATCCCATCAACGGGAACCCAGGGCGTTTTCGACGTCGTTGAACACACTTTTGGTCTACAAATGAAAAGGAAACAGCCGTCCGGAGCTCCCCCGAGCAACAAAGAGGCCTGCTCGTATGTATGGATAAAAGAGAGCAACCGGGAGACTGGCGAACGGGGCAAGCTACACAATTTTTCCAAATTCGTAAGCTGAATTGGAGAAACTGAGGGCGCGCAAGCAAGGAAAGGAGTACCGCTTTAAAAGGACGGCATTCAATAACAACAGTCACACAGAGAGACACACCTAGGATACTGCCAAACTACAGAGCACTGCTCCCTAATGTCTTACGTCCCGAGATCCGACAGAGAACTAAATGCGGCGTAATTTTGTTGAGAACAAAGTCGATCCTCACCCCCGCCATTAGAGAAGCTCTCGAGCCCGCTGCGAGGAAACCGATGATTCCCCCAAACATCACAATCATCCCATAAGGGATAGTAAGGCAGAAGTCGTGCATGATCAGCCAGCAAAGAGAGATGATAGCAGCGGCAGGAAAGTGGTGAACCCACCACATTCCCGACTTGGGGGCTCCGCATATGTATTTTCTCGCCGAAATCGACACGCCCCCCCGCCATTGTTATTGCGGTGTGATGTTCTGACCAATGCACGCACAGATGCTGTGCACACCTGCTGCAGCTCGGACCGGAAGACAGAGAGAAAGAGAGCGAGAGATAGAGAGAGAGCGCGTCTTGTTTTTGTGCTGGGCGAGAAAGGATAGATACAAGGAGGTAGCGTGTGCCTCTTTCGTCGAGATACGCCGTCAAGGCAGCATGGCGAGATCAGGCAGAACCCCACTTCTGGCAGCAGCCTTGGCGCTCGTCGGATCACGGCAAGGGGTGTGGGCGGCCGCAGCGCCGTCTTCGAAGGTCGCCTTTGTGCAGCACGGCTTGGCCGAGGGCGAGGATGCCGTGATGCACGCCCCGTCCACGATTAGCTCTAGGCTGGCTACGATCACACCCCAGGTCCTTTCCTCCGCTATCGCGAGGGTGATGAGCCTGGACGCACGCGCGGAGGTAGAGGCCGGCCTTCCGGCGGGAGACATTTTCAACAGACCCGACGCGAACGTCTTGGTGTTCGTCGATGGAATTCGACCCAAAGGTATTGACTTCAGAGAGAGGAAGGTGTAGTGCGGTGGAGAAGATATCAGTGGGGGCAGGAACGACACGCTGGTAGTTGTTTGTACGTCGTGCGCTGCACTCACATGGACGGATGGTGTCAATTGGTGCTTCTGTTCCTATGCATAAAGTGGTTCTGCAACCTGGCACCCGACCCCCCATCCTCCTCTCCCTACAACAGAGTACGATACCCAAGCACCGTGCTGTAACCCCACCCTCACGGCAGCTGAAATGAAAATTCATTGCGTCATTTTCGAGTTGTAGGTTTGATCGGCACGTCCAACAATAGGGTGCGCCTTGCGACGATGAGTTGTGCGTTAGCAACCCATCTCTGTTTCGACCGACGCGGTTGCGGAACTATTGTCTCATAGGTTCGACACGCGATGGCACAATTTCCAAGGCAGGGGTCAATGCCCGACCATAAGACGTTAGCCTGAGAGTCGCCCCATCCTCCTACACTGTGCCGATCAGGTGTGAAACGACACAATTCCATCCAGATGCACACGCCGCTTGTACGCATCCCTGAAGTTAAACGGGAATGCGACCAGTGCCGATACGTTTGGGGATCGCTGACTCCGCCAGACACGCGAGACATGCTTTAGGCGATAGTATTCACTGGCACTAGCAGTATCTTCAGCAGCAACCGGGAAGCATGGGAAGTGACATATAGCCGTTCGTTCAGAGGGCAAAAACTCTGCCCAAGTTAGGTTGAATCCTGCCAACGACGGCGGCGGCAGTACGGAATATGGCACTGAAGACGTGCGTAGCACATGTCGTCCCGTGTGTTTTGGATGAGAATCGTTGCCAGCGTTGAAGGCGCTGATCCACATGTTCCCAACCCCAAAGTTTAACTTTCCTCCTCCAATCGATTCGTTGTGTTCAGCTACGCACCAATTTCACCCCCTTCCTCCCCCCGTTTATCC
>CACKRE030005131.1:274394-308920 GCA_902602495.3 Ectocarpus sp. CCAP 1310/34
CCCCCCCCCCCCCCCCCCCCCCCCCTTCATTCTCAGGGTTCTCAGGGGATGGAGAGCGGGTGCAGGATTGGCTGAAAAAGTGTAAAATGAGATAGAAGCTTGCCACAAACCCCGACAAGCTCACTTGTGTCTCAACACAGAGTAGAAAAGGTGCTTCCATCCTCAAACCGGTCAACAATCTCGAAATGGCTTTGGCAAACAGCAATCGAGATCGACCATCCGCCCCTTTTTCTCTCCAGAGCTCGCAACAACCCTCAACCGAACAAAAATAACACGATCGACGTTGTGCATACACTTGAACCCCGCCCCTAAGAGTTTATCGCTCCTTGGGTGTTTCTAGAGAGCATACCGAGGGGGAGTATTACGATATTACCTGGTATGAATTTGGTACGCCGCCAATAGCTGTTATCGCCATATTCCATCATTGGAATACTTCAGAAGAGAAAGGCATTCGCAGGGAAAATACTGGGCACGGCCGACTGCACAGCCGAGGTCACCCGCGTTCGGTACCAACTGCTAGGGTTATCTAGAACCTGGGCGTGTCTCTCAATCCACTACCTTCCCCCCAAACGTTGCGCCCTTTTGTTGTTGTGTTTTTTCATGTCTAGAATATACCTGAAGAAAACCGACTACTCCCAGCACATGTGAAATTGCTGTTCTACTCTCTCCTTGGCGTTTCTGCAGCTGCTTGCTTTCTACACAACTCCTTTGGTTTCAACACAATTTCCTCCCCTTCCCTTTTCCCCTGGTTGGTTCAAAGAGCAACCAAAACGAGGGAGGGTTGGTTCACGGTTCTTGCGGTTATTAAAAGGGTGTACGACGCGCACCGGAGTTCAACAGTAAAACGTGCCACGAAAAACACCCGCGAACCTCGTCCCTTTCCCTTCCTCCATCGGAGGCTTCTGCTCAAATACCAACATTCATTTCTTTTCAACGCGGAGAAACGTTTCTGTGAAAGCAGACAAGTACTCTTGTTATCCGTAATGACGCAGTCCGGCACACAACAACCCCTGTGAAAGCACTTTTTTCCCGACTACCAAGGATCATCACGGCGAACACTCCACGATCGTACCTCGCAGGAACACCGACCCCCTCCTTTTTGTTTTGCGCCCTCGCCCTCTTCTTTTGTCAAAGCCCGGCGAACGCAGACAACGGGAACTTCGCCAAGCTCAAGTATTCCTCAGAGCCGTTCCAGGCGAGCGTGTGTGCCTGTAGGCAGACTTAAACAAGTGCGAAATATGGCAGGATATGCCAATTTTGAAGCACTTGCTTTCCGTAGGTTCATACGAGGATAGGTAGACACGAGGCCGGAGTCAGAGTCGTAAAACTAAAAGATAACACTATATTTGTGTATATAGGGCTGCACCAAACGGCACCTACATTACGGCTCCTTCCGTGTTGATCGAAACGTTGCATATTGGTGCTTGAACAACAACGGCCCAGGTTCTACAGTAGCCAGTGTTTCATGTGCGCGCATTCACTGACAGTTGTTGTACCACCCGTGCCCATACGCTTGCTATTCCTCGTGGTTACAGGAAACAGAGCGGTTCACCAAGACCCAGCCGCTGAGCAAGCGAAACCTAGGTTTCGGCACCAAGGATGCTTTCAAGAGGGGGGAATTTACGGCCACCATTCGAACCCAGCAGTACAGGTACTTGAAAAGTATCTGGTTGGGTGTCGTTGCCCCTCCAAAGTGGCTTTGGCGCGCTTTGCTTGAAGTCCGTCTTTGATTGAACGAAGAGCTTGTTCCTCATCGTTTTAAACGCTCTACACGCGCTCAACGGTTCCTCGGCCGCAATTCCGTCGCCATCGCACGTTGCTGATGACATTCGAAAAGGGAAATGCTCCGCCAGGAGCAGCGGTTGATGAACGCATCACGGAACGGAAAGGTAAGAATCTATTATAACAACCGATTTGGCTCGGGGACGTGTGGCCTGTGCATACTGTAGCAGGATATGTTGAAAGTCAGGGTGGGTGAGAGAGAAACTGGCGGTATTGCAGATTGATGCCACCGGTGGGCGTTCGAAAGGCTGCCCCGAAGGAGCAGGAATAACTCAGGGTCTCTCGCATCCCAGAACACCCGATGAGAAATTCATCGAACAATAGCTCCCATCGCCTAGATTGTACGTAGGTTTTGCACGGTGAGCGTGTCCGGGAAGGACAGATTTCCCCACTCGATTGCGCTGCAGGTAAGGGTTAGCCGAGGAGCAGAGGAGGGTTGCCGTTCAAACAAACAACGTGTACGGGCACCTCCAAAAGGAGCAGACGCTCATCCCGTACACTGCCACTTACATAATCCTTCTTCGTCCAGCGGGACGTGAAGTTGTACATGGATGACCGACTAGCTGCACTGACTATCAAGATCGACTTACTGAACGACTAGTAAGCACCGCAACAACCAATTCTCTGGAAGGAAAGCAGCAATTTAGAGATTAAAGGAAGCTTTTTCTGCGGAAATCTGTGTCTGATCAGGACAATCCACTGAATGGGTTTGCCATCGTTCAACCGGTTCGCGCGGTTGATACTATTCAACAAGTACACACATACACAAAATCTCACACGACACGCCTGACAGGACGAGCGAGAGAAGGTGGCGCAGGCCAAAGCCAAGCACGCCTCCTCGAGAAGATTCGTTGAAGGGAAGGAGGAGATCAAGCACCTGTATGACGTCGGCCGCTCCCTTCAAAATGAATTCAACCCTTATCGAAAACACGATGCGTTCTACGACTTTCAGAAGGTGAGCGTGTACCGCCAGCGGTTCTTATTGGACGGCTGTTCCAAGGCTTAAGATCCCTTGCAACAGAACTTTGAACCAATAAATATCGGCATCGTTTCTTGGCATTAGCGTGTGCTGTTGTATGCAGCGACAGTTACTGTACCTCGAACAACGCCAGCATTTGTTTTTGGCATCTCAGACGACCAAATCGTGTTACTATCGAGTCTTCTTCGGACGCAAACATTTGCACACTTTAAGTGTTCATTTTTCTCTTTGTTTTCTAGTCTGTATGTGTGTTCGCTTCTGAGGGATATAGGTGAGCCAACTGCTAAATACCGAGGAAGAGGTGCGTTCAGAAACACGAACAGTACGAAACAGCAACAACAACAGCAGCAACGGAAACAACCAAACCCGATCAACGGAGACTTGGACGACGCAAATAACTATTTTTTCAGAGGTATATCTCGCCGCTCTTTCTGCATTCGCGACGAACAACACCCGACATAACAGTGCACAGAGAAGCGTATGGGTCCGTACCGCACCATGGCCCAGGACATCGGGAACATGGCGTGGGACCATCGCCCGACGGCTCCAGAATTTGGCCCGATAGGCCACATCAAAAACTTTTACGACCGCAGTCATCTCGAGGTGGCCGGGGAGGAGGCCCGTACGGTCCAGCCACGGCTGCGTCTGCGTTGACTGGACATTGAAAACTTTGGAAACAAGCCAACAGGCCTGATAATTGAACGGTTTTGGGTGAAATGGGCAACGATGCCCCGGATTTTGAAGACTTTGGAAATGAAAGGCCAAGCGTGCTGCCGCTTTGCATTTGGAACCTCTACGACAGTTTGCGTTGATGGAGTTCAGAACAGCGTTGAAAGCACGCTATTTAGGCACGTGCACACGATTGTTTTGTGGACATGAGGTTTCCTAGCTGTTCTTGAGCATTTGTACCCTAGCGTTGCAGGGATTTGTTGTACGGGCCAGCTGTTACCCACTCTCAGTGACGGTACGTCGGAGATCATGACTACGTCCTCATGTAGACTACAGGGGAGAACGGTCTTGAGAGGCAAAGGGCTCAACGAAAGGGACGCACTTATCGTATTGCTGTGAAAGGGCGGATCCGGTCATTCCAATTGTGCTCCCTCGCGCAAACCCGAAGCACCATCTTCTCCGGAGATGCTACAACTCCGTATCGTCTGGAGTGTTGTTTTGTAGCGACGACTATTGACGACCTCTTGATCATATTACAAGAGGTGTTTTGGGCCCATAGATAGGTACGTCGACAAGTCAACAACTTTGATTGTTTGCTGTCGCCATTTATTCGGTATTTTGTCGTTAGTGTCGTTTTGTATTTGCTGTGCTGCTACTTGCTGTCGTTGTACCAGGTATCTTGTCGGTTGCTACCATCATGTATTTCAGGCTCCAGACCGAGTAGGCATCTTCTTCAAGGAGGTGGAGAAGTACAAGGCATGGTAGAAATGTGTTAGTAACGGAAACGGCGACGAATAGATTCATTGATCGCGAGACATATACGGAGGATATCTGTCGGTGAGAAACAGGCGCCACAAACCTAGACTAATGCCCCCGTGAAGAAGATAACACGAAAGCGCGTTGACTCACGGTAGTTCGTCTGGGTAACAACGCTGTTTGGGCATGTAGAAGAAACATGTCGAGAGCCGAGTCGCCCCGCTTAGCTTATTGGGGCCTACGTGACGTGCGACGATGAGGGCGCTGCCAGTAAAGGATTAGCACGGTTGCCGGCAAGCTGCGTTGCCAACTTGTTCACATTGTAGTATCTGGCAGCGGGTCACGGGCTCTAAAATCGCCCCCGATCGATGCCTCCTATGACGTGTATTTTTGACCGCCCTTGGCCTACAGCGTTGTGTACGTCTCACTTTGCCCCTGCTTCGGAGGTGCTTCTGTGGAGACAGCAAACAAAGATTGGTCTGCAGACGAAGACAGACTGCAGACAGATTTGACGTGTGTGCACTCGCGTGTTCCCTCGCATACGCTGCTTTGCTACAACATAGAGCAGACCTCGGGGTCAAAAAACAGCTTCCGACGCCAGCCATGTTGTGTGCCTTTGGCCGGCCTTGGCCTTCAGCGGTGTGTACGTCTCGTTGTCTCTGTTGTGCGGATGCGTCTGTGTGGGAAGCTCCAAGATCGGTAGGTCGAGTATGATTGATGCAGACGGACCGCAGCTTGATTGAGTTTTGCTTGCGTCGTCACTCGCGTGCGCAGCCGACAGCAGGCAACGGGCTGTAAGAGTCACACCCAACGCCTCCTATGCTGTGTGCCTTTGACTGCCCTCGACCTACATCAGTCCGTATACTACTGTGCTGGTTGTCTCGTATGTTATCTGCGTGGTGTGTGCGGTGCTGCTGTGCAAGAGGATGTCGGGGATTCTCCCGAAAACATGTGATGAGACGGCAATGTGCGAAGCAGTGACTGAAGGGTCGGCCGCCCATCTGGATCCACAAGAAAATTGGGCGCTGGTTCGACGTTGATCCAAACCGAACCGTCCGTCTTGGGGTGAACACCAGGGGGGAAGCCCGCGAGGAATGCGGACTGTTGGATGAGCCCTACCATAATTTGTCCAACACGGCGTCCACATGCTGCTGCTTCAATATTCTATGTTGTTGGGATTAGGACGCGATCCGACTGGCGTCGTCACGGGAGGACTAGAAAGCAGTTTCGCCGCACTTGAGAATGCCTCTCCCAGATTTGTCTATGAACTCCAAGAGAACGTAGATATACATTTGTACGTCTCTTTTCTCTGGAGCATGCGGCACGCGATACCTGGAACACACCACCTGCGGCCTGCTTTCCCCTGCACACGAACCATCCCCTAGTCTACCGCAAGCGCTTGCAATGTCCGAAGGTAAGGGTGTGACTGTCTGTCTCTGTGACATATCTACGAATCAAGGGAGGTGGTAGACTGCCGTGATGTTATTTCGTTCGGGTCTCGCAATGTCAGTTGTATACATGTCTCCCGGCACGGCACCCAAACCTCTATGTGGAAGTAGGTTGCAGATACACGGGGTGAGTACATGCTGGGCCAGACCAATCGCACTGGGCATCACATGGCCTGGAGCATTTCGCAAGAGAGGTATCGACCAGAGAAGAACAAGTTGCTGGTCTTGTGTTATATCAACCTCCCCACCTCTCTTTCAGGATGCACCTCCCGGGTTGCATGCACCTAAATACTGCAGTTTCGCACATGGTCTCGCACATGTCCAATTCTCCCAGATGCCAGATGTGTGTCATTTCGATTTGTGTTTGTGCTTCGGACAATTTTCTCTAGCGGCAGCGAATCTTTTTTTATCATGCTGCGTCCTTAGAGGCACGCAGGAGGCACGTCGGTACATCGCCGCGCCTGCCCAAGCACGAGCAGTCATGGGTGGCACCTGTAAAACGCCTAACGTCGCCGCGACCGGCTCTATTTCGCGGGGAGGCATTTGCATTCCAAATTCCAAACCAAAAAAGCCTACAGGCTGAGTCTTACGGTCTGATTATTTCCGGATTGGATTTTGGGGGGGGGCTTTTTCTGAGCCAAAGAAGTAATTTGGGCGTCTTACGGGTAGAAAAATGGCAAATTCCAAAAGCCCAAAATCCAACAGCCCAAAATCCAACAGCGCCAATTCCAACAGCGATTCCGGCCGGCCTGTTAGAAAATTGACCCATTTTCCAACAGCGATCCTGTTGGAATATGCCGACATATCCCTGTTAGAAATGGGGGGGGATACCCCCTGGTCACACCCCGATCGTGCCAGAACGAGGAACTACACCGTCTGCTGGCCCAACAGAGGCCAGTATCATGATGTCATGCACAAACCCTCTGCAGGTATCTAAAATTTAGGGCGTTCTGCGTCGTGTTGGCCGCACACGAGCCGAAAACGTCAATCCTGCCACATTGCTCTGATGACGTTCTTGCCTTTGGGCCGAAAAGTGCCGTTCTTGTGACTGCTGCATGTATGACCAGTTCAAAATGCATGCCAGATATAGGCCTTAAGCCGTCGACATCCACAATCTGCAGCCAATGGCGTGTGGTCATACTCATGCCCTCTGCTCGCGTACCAGAAACAGAGCATATTGTAAAGTTTTTGATCGCACACGGCCTGCAAACGTGTACCAAAGTGTGTTGCGGTGTTGACTTTTTTTTTTTGACTTTTTTCTTGTTCCGCCGCGCGTTTGCTCCGTGTGTCACCCGCGACCAGTCAAAAACGCATGCCAGAGAGAGGCCTTTGGCCGACGACATCCACAAACAGCAGCCAGTGGCGTGTGGTCATACACATCCCCCCTGCTCGCGTCCCAGAAACAGAGCGTATTGTCCAGTTTTGATTGCACACGGCCTGCAAACGTGAATCGAGGTGTGGTTCGGAGTTGCCGTTTTTGGATGTTGCTTTTTTTTCTGCCGCTTGCTCCGAGTCGAGTGTAATTAGTGTACAACGCATGCCATCAGAGAGAGGCCTTTGGTCGACGACATCCACAAACTGCAGCCACTGGCGTGCGATGATGGACATGCCCTATGCAGGCGACCCATAAACAGGGCGCTCGGTGTCTTGTTGGTCGCACACGAGCCAAAACCGTGTACTGAAGCATGTTGTGACTGACCAGAACATGAATCAGCCTCTTGTTTCCCTTCAGAAAAATATACACCTCGAGGAACCGTTGGACGGTCGTTTGGATCTTGATAATTTTTTCCGTGTAGGCCACCCCCCCCCCGACCGAGTGCAAAAAAAATCCGAACTAATCACGCCGTAAGACTCAGCCTCAGGCCGTTTCTTTAGCACCGATTTTTTGGCAGCAAAAAAAGCCACCGGGACAGATTCAACTTAGCGTCCGCCGATCACCTGCCTCCATTTAATTTGGCGTCTACTTGGCGTCTTCTATTTTCGAGTAATTTTAGCAATTATGCCACTTTCTACTGGGCACCGCATTCGAACCAACAAGTTCACAGACCTACACACATCAGCCGGGAGCTTGGGAACTGCAACTGGCGTATACCACACGCCCACAGCAGAGTAGAACCAGCAGAGACCACTACGGTCTCTGTGTGTCCGAAGTTTGGCGACTTCAACCCACACCGAGTGGGTGTCGATAACGAGCACGCGGCAGCACCACGAAGAAGAGCTTAGAAAGCAGCGAGGCAGATCACACACACACCCGCACTCGCGCATATTCATGTCGAGCTTTGCATACGACGACGGCTGTACAGCAGTAGTACCCATGCCCAGGGATCCGTGCATGTTTCTATGTCGTCTGCACGCCCTTCCTCTTGCCAGACCACCTCAAGTAACACATGATGATGATGCTCTGGCATCTCTGCATCTCTGTCTATGGTCTGCTGTCTTTTTCGCCCTCTTGACTCATCAGGGGTTCTTTGGAATAAACGCCCTAAATCATCATGTTGAACAACCGCATGGCAGAACAACCCGCATGGCAGCATATCTGCACGGTGATTTATTTGCCGCCGCGGTGACGACACCTCTGCTCTGGTGTCCCCTGTCTTTCATTGATTCAGAGAGATGCAACATTTTGAAAGCGTTCGACCCGCAGATGGGTTTCACACTTGTATTAGTGGGCTTCGTCGTCGTAATTATACTCCAAAACCTCTGTCCCGGTACATTAAAAATGTGCCTTTTTCTCTGTTTTTTGTTTGCTTCTCTCTCGCTGATGGGGGTGTCCTGCGAGGGAAAAGTAATTCAGGTCCGAGGGATCTTCTTTCGGCTCCTCGAGACATTCCTTTTTTCAAGTTTCCAGTGGAAAAAAAAGGCCGATTCAAGTTTTTGTGGGTCATAACATTGTTCAGTTCACGTTTGCGGCCCGAGTGCAATCAACACTGAACAATTCACCCTGTTTCTGGGACGTGAGCAGAGGGTTATGTATGGCAACACGCCATTGACTGCAGTTTGTGGATGTCGTCGGCCTAAGGCCTCCCTCTGGCACGCGCTGTGGACTGATCACACTCGGAAAGGCAACGTCCAAAATATAGTCAACGCCGAAACACACTTCGATTCACGTTTGCGGCCGTGTGCAATAAACGCTGAACAATTCGCCCTGTTTCTGGGACGCGAGCAGACGGTATGTGTATGACCACACGCCATTGGCTGCAGTTTGTGAATGTCGTTAGCCTTAAGCCTCCCTCTGGCATGCGTGCGTTTTTGACTGGTAGCGGTTGACACACGGAGCACACACGCGGCGGAACAAGAAAAAAGTCTACAAAGTCAACACCGAAACACGCTTCGATTCACGTTTGCAGGCCGTGTGCAATCAACACTGGACAATAAGCTCTGTTCCTGGGACGCGAGCAGCGGGTGTGTGTATGACCACACGCCATTGACTGCAGTTTGTGGATGTCGTCGGCCAAAGGCCTCTCTCTGGCATGCGTTTTTGACAGGTCACAGATGGAACAGGCACAAAACGGATAAGGCAAGCACGTCAGTGGAGCCAAGTGGCAGGGTTAACGTTTTCGGCTCGTGTGCGGCCAACAAGACGCAGAACGCCCTGAATTTTTGATACCTGCAGGGGGCTTGTGGATGACCTCACATACTGGAGCAGACGGTGTAGTTCCTCGTTCTGGCACAATCGGCGTATGACCCCTCCCATTTCTCGCAGCGAAAACATCAGCCGATCGTTGTTAGAAAATGGACATATTTTTTAGCTCGCCAGCTGGAATACTCGGAAATATTTGCGAGGTGAGAAATTGGGCTCGAGGAATGCACCATTTTCCTCCGCGTAAAAAGGGCCAAATCTTGTTTTGGGCTATCCATAAGAAAAGGACCCCCCCAAAAATCCAAAACCCAGAAAACACCTTGCGTAAGACAGTCTTACCCTGTTCGGTCCTTTTCGGTTTCACGTTTTCCACGTTTTCGGTTGAACCTTTTTCGGCTCACCCTTTTTGGATTCACGTTTTTGGCTAAACTCATTCGGTTTAATCTTTTCGGCTACATTTTTCGGTTTCGGTTTAATCTGTTCGGCTCAACCTTTTCGGCTCATCCTTTTCGGTCATTTTCGGTTTAACCTGTTCGGTGTTGTGGTATTTCGAGGTAGACATGTGGTCGTGGTTGACCATGGTTATCTGGCGTCGTCAGGTGCTAGGACGTGACGTCATGCTAGATGAGGGCTTTATGCCGAGGCAGATGCCCTTCTGTTAAGTGTGCCGACGATCGGGTGATCGTGTGTGCTTGGGATGTTGTGAGTCGGCTAGGAAAGCGTTAATCAAGAGAAAGAGAACAACGGAAAGCAACAACCACTGTTAAGGGTGTCAAAGCGGAAATTTTCCTATGGGAAACAATTTGAAAAAGCGTCCTCGGATCTTGCTGATGGAAAATCGACCAACAAATGAAATTGCACGGAACCGTCGGAATCTCCCGAAAGACCCTCTGACGCACACGCGCGAGGGCTCCGCTCGTGTGTGTGCTCTGATTATTCAACGGGTTCTCTCTTCCGCCTGGCGCTGTCCCGCCACCGCCGACTCCTTGTCTTGCCCAATGGCTTGTTTATCCTGCTCGGCGTGCTGTCTCCGTGCCCGCTCCGACGTGAGCTCCTCGTCTTTCTCGCGCGCAAACTCCAGAGCCATGCTGCAACCAGCTTTGCTCTTGCTCACTTTTCCTTCTTTCGCCCAGCTCCTACTTCGTTCTCTCCAGCGCTTTCTGCGCGGCGGTGATGCTGCGGCGCTCGATAGCGCGCCGGGTGTTGTCTGCTGCTGATGCCTCAGCCACAGACATCCCCGTCTTCTCTTCAAACTTAGTTTTGTTTTGATTCAGCTTTCGCGCACCGCGCCTCCTGCTGCCGAACGGCGCGGATCTCGATTTTCTTTTTGGAGGGTCTGCTGGTGTGGGCGCTGCAACCCCACTGAAGGGGCCGTTTTCGGACATGCAGATCTCGGGGTTGGCTGACGCGATTCGGGCGCGGTCTGTTGTACTGTATAGGTGTAAACCCCANCCCCGTCTTCTCTTCAAACTTAGTTTTGTTTTGATTCAGCTTTCGCGCACCGCGCCTCCTGCTGCCGAACGGCGCGGATCTCGATTTTCTTTTTGGAGGGTCTGCTGGTGTGGGCGCTGCAACCCCACTGAAGGGGCCGTTTTCGGACATGCAGATCTCGGGGTTGGCTGACGCGATTCGGGCGCGGTCTGTTGTACTGTATAGGTGTAAACCCCAGGTAGAGGACTGCAAGGTCGCTTTCACGAGAGGAGCAAAGGTCGCCTTGGGCGTGGAGAAAAGAGCCCAAAAAAACATGTTTTTTGGTGTTGTTCGTCCGCCCTTTAGCTTTATGAGAAAACCGACCTTGCAGTCACCTCTATTGGACCTGTGTGCAGGTGTGTGTAACGCATGAAGTGCCATGCTGCTGTCTGGACCCAGAGCTGCCTGCACAAACAAATTGACTTGATGTATAGTTTATTCAGTATTAACAGCGGGATGCTCAAGAACCANCTGCAAGGTCGCTTTCACGAGAGGAGCAAAGGTCGCCTTGGGCGTGGAGAAAAGAGCCCAAAAAAACATGTTTTTTGGTGTTGTTCGTCCGCCCTTTAGCTTTATGAGAAAACCGACCTTGCAGTCACCTCTATTGGACCTGTGTGCAGGTGTGTGTAACGCATGAAGTGCCATGCTGCTGTCTGGACCCAGAGCTGCCTGCACAAACAAATTGACTTGATGTATAGTTTATTCAGTATTAACAGCGGGATGCTCAAGAACCAAAAAAGGACCAAATCCGCGTGCCCCCCTCAAATTTTGCCGAATGGACCGGACGTTGTTTTGGCCCCAAATTCCGCCGCTTTGACACTCCTAACTGTACCTGTGGTAAGAGCAAGAGAGTTCCACACAGCTCTCAGGTGATTGATTCTGAAGGATGGAGTCAAATCTCATGGCACTGGTTTCACGCTCTCGGTTTCACGTTTAATTTCGGTTAATTGTCCTTTTGGGCTAAACCTTTTCTGTTTCACGTTTTCTGCTTAACTTGTTCGGTTTAATCTTTTCGGCTGAACTTTGTCGGTTTCACGTTGTCGGCTCAACTTGTTCGTGTCAACCTTTTCGGCTAAAATTTTCGGTCTCAGGTTTTCGGTTTATCCATTTCGGCTTAACCTTTGCGGTTTCACGTTTTCTGCTTAGTCTTTTCGGCTGAACTTTTTCGGTTTCATGTTTTTCGGCTTCACGTTTTTCTGTTTGATCTCTTCGCGTTTTTCTGTTTGATCTTTTCGGCTCAACCTTTTCGGGTTCGGTTTTCTCTTTTCGGCTCATCCTTTTCGGTCATTTTCGGTTTAACCTGTTCGGTGTTGTGGTATTTCGAGGTAGAAATGTGGTCGTGGTTGACCATGGTTATTTGGCGTCGTCAGGTGCTAGAACGTGGCTTCACGCTAGATGAGGGCTTTATGCCAAGGCAGGTGCCCTTCTGTTCAGTGTGCCGACGATCGGGTCATCGTGTGTGCTTGAGATGTTGTGCGTCGGCTAGAAAGCGTTAATCAAGAGAAAGAGAACAACGGAGAGCAACAACAAACTGCACCTGTGGTCAGAACAAGAGAGTTCAACACAGCTCTCAGGTGGTTGATTCTGAAGGAAGGGTTCAAATCTCATTGCACTGGTTTCACGTTTATTTTCGGTTTATTGTCCTTTGGGCTCAACCTTTTCTGTTTCACGTTTTCTGCTTAACTTGTTCGGTTTAATCTTTCCGGCTTATTCTTTTCGGTTCATCCTTTTTTCGGTTTTATTTGGCTTACCGTTTTCGGTTTCACGCTTGTTTTCAGCTCACTGCCCTTTCCGGCTCAACATTTCGGCTTCACATTTTGGGCTTAACCTTTAATCTTTCCGGCTTAACCTGATCGGCTTATCTTTTTCGGTCCCTTTCTGTTTGGCGTTTTCAGTTTTGTCAGGGATATTTTCGTGTCCATGTACACAGATCCAAGTTCTATCCCTTATGTGTTTGCTGCAGGAACATTGACAAAAGGAGTACCCATGCTCTGACAGCAGGATAGCATGAACACGTTAGGGCTGTACGCTGTAATATGGTATCGGTATCAGCAACCAGCGGTAGCTAGCAGATGCGTGCAGTTTCTAGTAGAGCAGAGGCCCCACGCTCTGTGACACGTTCCCCGACGGGGCTGTCAGCAAACGGTCAGATAGTTGTCGGGGGAACCCTAACATAACCGGTTGACTATGCGGGGTCCCCGACAGTAGAAACGTGTTTCTAGTGATCGAGAGCTGGCCCGCGCGCCTCTCTCTCTCACTCACCTTCCACCATCAAAACCAGGCCCTGGTGTCAGCCTGTTATAACGACATCAATAACATCTTGCATCTCATCGTTCTGAGGGTCACCGAGTTGCGTAACAGCACTCAGGAGTGTTCCACCTCTCGCATCAGCAGGCTGTCTTACTTCTCAGCGAGCACCTGCGGTATGCTTTCCAAAGCGGTCCAGCCCGACGCGCTACAGCCGCAAGCTTGTCACCAAAAGGTTTCACATATTCGGTTTATCCTTTTCGGCTCAACCTTTTCGGTTTCGCGTGTTCTGCTTAACTTGTTCGGTTTAATATTTTCGGCTCAACCTTCTCGGTTTCACGTTTTCGGTTTCACGTTTGGTTTGGGTTTAACTTTTTCGGCTTTTCGGTTTCACGTTTGTCTTCGGCTGAACTTTTTCGGTTTAATATTTTCGGCTTAACCTTTTCGGTTTCACGTCTTCGGCTGAACTTTTTCGGTTTAATATTTTCGGCTTAACCTTTTCGATTTCATGTTGTCGGCTTAACTTTTTCAGTTTTAACTTTTCGGCTTAACCTTTTCGGTTTCACGTTTCCCGCTAATATTATTCGGTGTAATCTTTTTTGATGGCTAAGAAATGCCCCCCCCCCTCCCCCCCCCGGTGTTTGCCATCGGGGTTGGGTTTTCGTCGCTTGGCAACGACGTTGTAAAACAAGCCAATCCACTTCGTGAGCTCGGCAACCAGGTTACCGTTTTTTTTTTTGGCGGTAACCATACTGGTGGTCGAGTAGATCATGTTGTGCGGGGTGGAGAACCCTCACTCCGCGCAAGGGGGATGATCGCACCACGTTGTGTTAAAATGGGCAAGCACCCTCGAGGCAGTTACACAGTGCTTACAACTGACTCTGGAAGTGAAAGCACCAGAAAGTAAATTAAGTCATACGCAGCTGTCATCCGTACGCAAGGAAGNCCCCAATCCAAACCCCAGACAACACGTATCGTAAGTAAATAGTATTTGTTTGGGAAACCTTGAACTCCTACGCAACATGTGCAAACGTTCACACACACATTCAGAATATACGAGAGTGAGATCGAAAGCAGCGGGTTGCAGCAGTAGGATCTGCCGTGATTACACTACTAGCCTACATCAAGCACACATTCATCAAGCACAATCGAAAATCACACCACTGTGAAAAAATAGTGATTCGCGATAACTTCTGCAGTTGGTACGGAAACTGCGACACCACCGAAGGTTAAGATACAACGATACTTTATAGCCGTGAAGTATTTGGCCGAGTCTTGCGTGGCAAGTCACCACACTCCCGTACGGGTGTTGATTGTGCCATCTCGTCGAATCTACCGTGTTTAACTGTTTTTTTTCACACGAACGAATGGTTTTCTTTACGCATGTTCGCGATCCTACAACATTAAATTGTTGAGCAGGATCAGGGGCGAAAGTGATGCATTCTGGTTTGTAGGTACAGTGGGGGGCCCGCTATAGTGCCGGGTAGTGGCCAGAAGGAAAAGCGGCACTATACCGGGCACCGGCAGTATTCATAATAGTGCCTCAATAGTGCCGGTTCGGCACTATTGAGGCTTCGAATATACGCACTACTGAGGAGGCGGTGATTTCATGGTGCAGCGCTCAAGCTTTGCGGGGTCAACAGAGTACGATGTGGATCGTGGATCGAAAATGGATGTAGGATTACTGGACGTCTAAGTCCTCGTTGCTTTCCTTCGATGTTGTTCGATAAAATATGACAACAGAGAGAAAGAACGACGACAGGAAGCGCACCGCACGGAAAAATAACGACCATTACTACTACCACAGCCGTTCTCCCCGCCCTCGCAACGTAGCAGCATCTCTCTCTCACGTGTGCCTGGCGCACCCCCTTGGATGTTAAAAAGAAACAAACGAAGAAAAGCACGACAGGAAGCGCACCGGAAGGAAAGGAAACAACCATTGCTACATACAACAGCTGTACCCCACACCTTACTCCGTAAGAGCAACAAGCTCTCTCATGTCTGCCTGGCGCACCCGCTTAGCGGAATGCGCTGCAATCATTGCCATCTTCGCTTTCGTTAGGAAGAACGCCGCGTCTCCGTTGCCACTCTCATCTGCTGCCGCTTCTAGGACGCTGAAGTGAGGCGACAGCTCAGCATAAGCAGGTGGAGCACGGCGCTCGGGCCCCGTTTTGTCGTCGCCATTGCCCTCCTCTTCGTCCTCCTCCTCGCCGCCTGTCGACGCTACCAGCCTCGCCATGAAGTCGCACGCTGTGGATGTTGTTGCGCTTCACGAAGTTCTTTGCCCATTTCTCGCCGGCCTTGAAGTCCTCGACCCTCGCTCTTGCTGCTGCAGAAGTTGCGGTGTCAGCCAGCAGGGTTGTCCTGGCGGAACGGCCGAAGCTTCGAAGGATATTGCGTGTGACGGGCATCTTGGCCTTCCGGGCTTTGGCGAGCAGATGAAGAGCTATCGCACCCACCTGCCACCAAAAAACGAGTAAACAAGCAGAAGGTCTTACCATTTGTTTCGAACATTAGCATGCATCCTACACTGCGCGGCGCGGTCAGGCGGGACAACACAGCAGTCGTACCTTAAAGAGAGACAAAACAAAATACACACAAAAAAAGGAATGGATTATGTATATGATGTGTGCTGTGCATACAATACGGAGTACATCAAAAAAAGATTAGGAAAGACGCAAAGAGGGGGACATCAACAGCGGACTAGCCACACAGAAAGGAAAGGAGGATGAAAGCGGACATACATATGTGAGAAAACCGAGACAGACAATGGACAGAAAAAACAAGAGATACAACATCTATTGTACCAGTGAAAAAAAAATGAAGAACGACGAAAAGAAAAAAAACATGGACGAAAAAAAAGGCCAGTGAACAGCGGCCGGCAATTTTGAAAAAAAAAGGCGGGGAAAAGAAAGCTCACCTGCGGAAAGTCTCCCTTGCGCGCGGTTTTCTGGGTGCTGCCGCAGCCTCCACCTTCTTCCGGTCAGCCTTCACAGTCCTAACAAACCGCTCCGAGCACCCGAAGCGGTCTGCAATCTGTACTTGAGAGACCTTCGCATCCAGCAGCTTGAGAATCTCAAGTTTCGTGTT
Organism: Ectocarpus sp. CCAP 1310/34; assembly: GCA_902602495.3. Taxonomy (NCBI): domain Eukaryota; class Phaeophyceae; order Ectocarpales; family Ectocarpaceae; genus Ectocarpus; species Ectocarpus sp. CCAP 1310/34. The sequence goes on from CACKRE030005131.1 coordinate 290,416, forward strand.
GTTGTCCCGGCGCGCACGAACACCCCCCTTCTTGCTCCCACCGCTCTTGCCCTTCTGGCGTTTAGATGGTCCCGCCCCAGCACCGTCAGCTGCTGCCGCTTTGCGCTTGCCAATCCTGGTAACGCACGTGCTGCATACGGTGCGTCTCGATGTCGTCAAACACGCTGCCGCAATTGCCGTGGAGCCGCCCTCCACATCCTCCCTGGCAGACGTGGCCATGAGGGTCTTGCGGCGTTCTGTCCTGTTGAAGGCACAGTTCACCTTCCGCACAAGGCATGGTGCGCCTCTGCTTAGAGCTCTTAGGGTCTGCAACAGCAGGTGTACACTCAGTCACTGTGGCGTCTGGCCTCTGGTGTCGTGGTGTGTGTGTGTATGTGTGTGTGTGTCTACAGCAGTAGTGAACCGGCACTTTGGGGGGCACAGCGGCGCCCAACCGGCACTATAACGGGCCATCCCTCAATAGTTTCGGCCCGGCACTACTGAGGGCGCTGTCTGTGTCCAGAACTTTTACCGGCACTATACCGGGCACCGGCACTTTTCAACCGGCACTATAGCGCCCCCCCCCGTGTATTGCACTGATTTATTAGTGGCTTGATTCCCTGCTAGAATTCGAGCAACATTCCCTTCGACAGCACCTAATGAAGACAGAATCAGACCCAAGTCAGCCGCATGCCCGAAGTTTGATTCAATGGTACAGGTGAAATTGTCTGAAAGGGATATCACTCACTGACGCCCGGCTGTTGCGATCGTCGGCCCCTTTCTCGGTCTGCTCCTCCACCCCGTTCCCTCGCCCAACTCACAGAAAAACACCTCTACGCAATACACTGCCTGGATGATCAGTCTTGTGGCAAGGCAGATGGAGAACCTCGAGGAGGCTCGGCCAAGCGGATGGGAAATTATCCTGCGCACAAGGTGTGTGATGGTACCGACTGCGGTAAGAAACACAGCAGTCTATGCTAATCCCAGGCAATGTTGCTAGAGGGGGCAAAGGGAGGGGGAGCGCGCGGTGCTGCAGTCATGGCCTCAGTTGTCACCGGTCTTGTTTCTGCTGTGTAGAATCCAAAGGCGTCCCTGAGCCGCTACACTCAGGGGCAGACGGTGAGGAAAAGTTTGCGATTGGCCTTGACAACCACAAGACGGAATCGATTTATTATCTAGTCCGCTATCTTCGCGTCCATGTATGCTAATGAGCGCTGAACAACTCTTTGTTGGTAACTGGTTCTCGAACTCGGACCGCCAGGAATACCAGGCGGCGACGGCAAACCCGGAAGATCCGCGGTTCATCAACAAGGTGTCGGCGGGGCCGTTGGTCGACGAAGTCGACGACTACATGATCGGTAGTTTCTTCTTGGTGGCGGCCACGCGAGAGGAAGCTCAGAAATTTGTGGACAACGACCCTTTCAAGAAGGCAAGAACAACCTATGAGCAACTGTCATACACGTAAAAGAGTGCTGACAGATTGTATCACCAAGGCCACGCACACCTAAGATCATATGTGCAGGTCCACAATAACCTGGCGTGACGATGACGGTCTTTTGGGACCCCATACCACGACACCAAACAGTGGGTCAATAACTAAAATCAACGAATATTCATCACGAATCAATCACGATGCGCACGAGAAGCCTCCATTTGGAAGAGGTTTGGTCACGAACTCAGCGCGCTGTGTGCTTGAGGTCAAGAGTTGCTCTCTGTCTCGTACTTCGAAGCACGTTTTTCCGTGTAGTAACAGGACGTCGTTGGGGTTGTTGGGCTAACATTCCACGCTTGGCACTCAGACCACGTTGTGTTCGCTCTTCACGTCGCCTGTTGCTGCTGCTACAGGTCCATGCACAGCAATTTGTCCATTCACGTTTTGTGCGACAACTTTGTAAAGAAAATATTTGAAACGCGAAACAACGATATTCGTCATGGCCTCGTCAAGCTACGTCGATAGCTGCAGAGTTTTTTCGTTTTGGGAAATGCAATAATTTTGGGCAAAATGAACACGGAGCCACCATTTATCTCTGCGTTGCCCCCTACATCACCACGTTGACCCCCATTTTACGCCACGGTACCCCAATTTGACGCCACGGAGCCCCCCTTCTGAAATTCCCCTCGTCCACACACATCTATTCGTAACTGATCGCGCGCTAGCAATACAAAAATCAAGCAATGCTGACGAAAACACGTACATGTGCAGTCTATTCGCATGCTCATGTTGCTGCGCCAGCTTCGACTTTTCTTGGAAGCCGCCTTGACGTCGGCTCCGCGACTGCCGATCTTCTTTTTCTTAGGTCGTCCCTTTGGGTTCCCCATGGTGCTTGCGTGCTTGTTTTGTGTTCTTCGGGGCTGCCGCGTGTGGTGTGTGGTGTGTCGCCCAGCAGAGAAAATATCCCGTGGTGCGGCACAAGATAAAGCAGAATATGTGGAGAACCAGATTTTTCCCAGCAAAAAACAAAAACGCTCATCTTGAGACTGATCAAAGGGATCGTTTGCCGCTGTTCATTTTGAAAGCGATCGTTTGGTTGTCGCGCCGTAAACGAGTAAAGTTTTCCCGTTTTTTTCGGGGGTAAAAAGTCAACGAAAAGGGAAAAAAAAAATCTCCGTCACGCCATGCGCCTGGAAACAGGGCGGTTGCTGGTACTTTCAGATTTCGGAACAACTACCTGTGTGCAGAGAAAAGTTGTCGTTTGTGTTGGGAAAAACACGTTTTTTTTGTTATGCACGGACTTCAACTATTTCAGCACTCCTTTGCCGTAAGGCACACCCGTTTTTACTCTTGTCAAGGGGTAGTTTCAAGTGGAGTGTGTGTGCACGCCACTAGCCCTGCAAGTGGATAGCAGAGTGCGAGTTTCTACGCGTCAACTTGCCACGTGTTCAGTTGCCCTGACTGGTAGAGCAGCCGGCAACGCAGCCGTCGAACCATTAATCAGTCGGCTACAACATCTCGATGAACGACAACGCATGCGAACCACAGATCGTACGTGTTGTTTTCCGCTGCTGCTACTGCTGCTGCACTTGCCACAACACAACCGTCACGAGCTTGGCACCGATACACGGTTGTGTTTGTAGCCTCCATCCGTTGCTTTCTAACCCGACAAACTTGCATTTCTGTTTTCGACTTGCGTCCCGTGTCGTCCCGCAACAAACCACCAACAGGAAGGCGTTTGGAGTACAATCAGCTTGGAGCGTTACGTATCGGTTGTTGGGGTCAAGCCGCATTCCGGCAACTTGTGACTTACAGGTTGTCCGTGAACCGGCGAGTCTGCCAGCCCTCCCTCTGCTAGCCTGGCAGCCCTTGCCCCCTGTCCGCGACCGCCACCGCATTCCGGTATTGGACTTGGTTACTGGTGTAGCCTCGATTTTGTTGTGTAGGGGCATCCGTGCGACACACGCGCTTCTTGCAAATACACTCAGATTTTCCTGTAAGTGCCTACCCTGTCCATCCGTACAGACGTCGGCTACACCTGGGTACATTCTCACGCTGAAGCAATACTCAGACGGGGAGACGCCGAGCGTTTTTCCCGTGAGAGCACACAGGTGGAAATTTAGCACCAGCGCATGTGCGGCTATCCAAGAAGTACGCAGAGTAGGACCGGATGGAGGCAGAAGGAGGGCGGCGTTTTTGCCCCAAGGGGGTGGTTGTGTTGGCTGTTCGAATGAATCCCTCCTGTGATTTGAGCACGCTCTCCCTTCCTGGTGTCCTAGGTACGTGTTGGTCTCTGTGGGCAGCGGTATGGCCTCGAGCAGATTTTCTCTAGTCGCGCTCCAATGTTGTTTTCCGATTTGTCCAAGTGATGCTTTTCGGTGGGGATTATGACATTGACAGCAGTAGTAGCGAGGGATTTATGGCAAGTATTGGGAGTCTTGGAATGAGTATTTTTTTCGAGCCCGCTTTAACCACAGCACGAAACAGTGCTCGGCCACACAAAGCGGTGACATGAGAATGACAGCAGGCCGACAAAAAAGACTAGTCTAATGTAACCTGAGAGCTCCGCCATCATGCCAAAACGAAGTGTACATTCATTTGAACGCGAAATCGCGCGATATTTTCATCCTAGAGGCAGCGTCAGGGTCGACCGAGGAACTTGTTCCTGCAGGCGGGGCAACAACCCGTACCTACTGCCGGATGTGAACGGACTCATGTGGTCGCCGGCTCTACGTTGACTGATGCACCTCCCAAAGGACAAACGGTGCCGTCCCGGCGGGCTCGCTTGATTGACCCTACGATACTGTAGTAGGAAGGTTCAGCCAGCCCCTTTAATGACACGTACCGCGAAACCGTTTCGTTAGCCTTTGGCCTGGGCTTAGCCGCTCATGGCGTGCGGTGCTTTCTTCGTTTACGTTGACCATGTCGTCCGCCGCGTGTCGAGAGCAAAACTGCGCCTTCTTGCTACCCGCGAGGCAAATCGACGCTCGTGTGGTAGCTGGGGTGACCGCACGTCCTCATGCGAACATTGACCACGCCTTCCGCGCAGCACGTAGGAAGGACCCTCTGTCGCTGTGCAACCAGCCATTTCCATGGCGAGACAGGGAAAAGGAACAGTCAAGCTCTTGCCGGCCACAGCAGGCGGAAGCTGCTAAAACTCGGGGACGGCTCATGATTTGCGATTCCACACCGAACCATACTCTAAGCGTCACGAGATTTGCACTGCAGCTCAAGATTAGCGTTTTAGACCGGGTCGGGCAAAGCGGTGGGGCAGGCGAATGAAACTTCGAGGGATGGATATCGACAGAATGACGTCCGCTTGTTTGCACGAAATTGGCTTATGTGGCTGTGTGTATGGCTGCCCCCACGAGTTCAGAGAAGAGAGTTACCCAGGCAAGCGGCAAAGCCAATTCAACCTCGGGGAAGGGGGCATGGTTTGCGATTCCCTACCGAACCATACGTGAGGCGCGAGAGTTGCTCTGTAAGTCGAAATCAGCATTTGAGACCCCGTTGGGGGTGGGTTACAAACACGAATGAAAATGACAGGGACAAAGTGAATGTAGGTCGATGGAGACCCGAAACCTTGGGAATGCTGTCAGCACCAGTTCGGTTGCAGAGATCGAAGCCCTCAACCCCGATACCTGGTTCGGGAAGTATCATCAAAGAAGGGTGGTGGGATCGGCAAGGGATCGGGGATCTTTTCAAATCTTTTCGACATGTATGACGACGTTGGGGTCACGAGATCCTCCATCAGGACACATCCACCGTGTTACCCATCTGGGCACTATTCCATTCGCGTGGTTCAGCAACGCCAAATTACTTTACTAGAATGTATCGAAGTCTACGGCGGACCTTTCTTGGTTATAGTCGAGAAAGAAATCTCCATGCGCAATACACAATCGTAAATCGGGACGATAAAAACTGCTGTTGGCCCACTTCCAACGCGCAGGGCAGAATAATGGCCGCGGCGCAGGCGGTAGCTGTTGCCAAATTTTAGGGATTGTACTCCCTGCGTGCATCACAGCTCGGGCAACAGGTGGAACGAGGCGCTGTACCGACACCGACGGACTCCCCCGGCTGGTGCTCCCTACTCCCCAACACACCGAACGAAAGGTGTAAAAATCTGGCGCCTGGACGTAATATGCGACACGTTCACATTGCAGCCTCCAGTTCACACGACCTTGTCTTTTGTGGGTCAACCGGTTAGCGCGATCGATGCAGAAATACACGGGACCCACACATGGCGGATCATTCTCGTATTCCAAGCGTAACCCTCACCCTAACCCTAACCCTCTGCAAGAAGTCCAATGATGCACACGCCCCGAGATTCCGCCGAGGCATCCGGCAACTGATGAGGCACTCTTTTTGTCGATCCTTCACTTTCCATTTATCTCCCTTCGCCTCAAGAGCATATCCCCGCCTCGGCTACCCGGGAGGAGGACGGCAAGAGTGACATTCGTTCGAAACCCGTAACAACGCACCCGCGAGTTCCTAAATGAAACAACACCAAGTGATGGTGCCCACAACGGCACAAGAAGGCCCAACTTTGCGATGCATGTGTTCCCCCAAGTCACTTAAAAAATAAAAGGGCACACACAACCATGGTACCTTCCTTTGTTGATACAATCTTATCAGGCACCCCTACCACTCAAGTTTTTCGTCTTTTCAGAGAATAAGTTCGGTCTTCGAAGTATCAACATGGTCCTACCGACAACAGACCGTCTACTCACAGAAGGTAAAAACGGCCAATTGTTTTGGTAGTGCTCATGTGAACAAAAGCAAGTAAAATGCAATTTGCTCCGATTTGGGTTCGGTCCTTGTGACTTTCTCGCCAAAGGAGCTGCTAGCACGTTCATTACGTTTGAACACAGCTCCACAAGTGCATGCACAGTAAAAAAGGCTCGCGCGTCAAAGAAAACAAATCTATACAAGACATACGAGAAAACAACACACAAGTCATCAGAGACAGCCCGCTGAGTATTTGACGCGGGCGTCATCACGCCCTTGACCGATGGCTGTAACACACATCACACACTCTCCACACACGATAACCAAACTGCGCACAAAAAACGTGATATGTTCGCTATCGTTGCTGTTGCGGCTGCCACCTGGCGCACAGCCAGTCGCGCGAGCGCTCAAGGGGCACGTGCCACGAGTCCACGCCCTTCTGCGTCCGCTTAGAGTACGACCGGGGTTCCTCCGTGATGACTTCTCGCTCGTCGTCGTCGCCGCCTTCTCCCTTCCAGTCGCCGAAGTAGAAGCGGGCCTGCGTACAGAGATTGTCGGATCCATCAGGTCCGCCGGCCGTCGACACCCGCCGAGCAACATATGAAGCAGCGAGATTGAGCGCGGAGACACGGAGAAACAAGAAATTAGTACACTACAAACAACACTTTTTTGCCAGCGAGAGCCTTCAATAGGTAGAGTAGTCTACATAAAATATGCAACACGGCGACCGCCGTCGTTTCGGTGGTCCGTTCGCAAGGTACTTTTTCCATCCATGCCCCCGGCGACGGAGGTGAGCGGTTAACGTAATTCGCCACCATTGCCCGATCGGTAGCATGCCGCGGGGTATATCCATGTCCTATTCGGGTCGTGTTGTCCTTCCCTGGTCGTGTGCTCTGCAAGGACTCTACCTTTGCTATCCAGGAAAACAATGTTTAGGGAAAAATTAAGACAACATGTAAAAGCAAACTACTGTCGTGCGCGCTTCGACAAACAAGCTTGTTGTTGCACCTTGAAAAATAAACAATCACCAACGCACAGCACAGGAGGGGAAGATAAGGTCGCTCAGAATACCACACCACAGCACAACGATCCTGCAACAAGTGCACTCGAAGCCTTCTCGCCTCCTACCCCATCTTCTGAATAGGCCGTGCGACAAACGAACAAGCCGTCACATTTACGCTTTGTGGCTCTATTTTGAGTCAAAGCTGTTGATTATCGGGTGACCGATGATCAAAACAAAAAGTGTAAAACAACACAATGTCGCAGGCAACTGCCGCCTATGCGCACTGGTAAATAAAAACTTGCCATGTACTGTAACAACGATTCCAATGACGCTGGCGCGAGTCAAGAAAGGCAAGACAAGAGCTGCAACTTCTGCGAATGCCCACAGCGCACGAATCAATTTGTTGGGGTGGGTGTTGAAGAGAATAATGCCGTCCAGCAGCGTACGTACGTACCTGGTGTCTCTCCTTCCATCTCTGGAAGGAGCGGTGCGAAAGCATTGAGAAGTGGTGGTCTCTCATCTCGTCGTTCGTCAGCACCAGCACCGAGCCTCCCGTGTACACCGCCGCGTACAGCCAGTACCAGTCGTCGTTGTTCTTCGGCGCGCAAGACTGGATCATGTCCGCCTCCTTCCACCTAAACGAGTTGGTTTGTTGACGTTTGGAGACGTATGCGGATATTTGTGTTGCACCCCCCAAACACAGAAACCATGATGAGAAAAGGGTGGGGGTATGTGGGGTCACCGCCACTTCTTATCCACCTGTCAGGAGTATCTACTGTAGGCCGAAAAATGGAAAAATAAACCGACATGAAAAACGGTGGTGCGAAACTCGCGGGAGGAGGGAAGGGGGGGGAAGGGTGTCGCCACGGTCTGTTTCCGCGGGCATCGCTGGATATATCAACCGCCTCTCGATTGAGTGTCATGCTGCTTGCTTGCAGTCACACAAAGAGCTTGTATCATTAGCGAGTGGGCGTCGGGCACGTTTGCCCATGCACGCACAAGGGTGATCGCCCCCCACAACACATACACCACAATCATACAGGAAGCCTCCTAAATCCTAAATCTTCGTAGGGCTGTACCAAGCGCCGAGTGACCCCGAACAAGCATACACGGGACATGAAAATCGAAGGCGAACTACCGCAGGAGGGGTGGGTAGGGGGCCCCAAGGAGGGGAATCTTCTCTGTGGCCACGGGTTGGAGAAAAGACACAAGCACTGTGAGCGCTGATTTGAAGTGAGACAATTAAATGAAAAAAAAAATGCAGGGGACTTGTGGAGGACACCTGTCGGGAGTATAACCAACATGAGTGCACATACAAAGTGTAGGAAGATATAGCTCCATCGGGGTATCTTGTCACTGGGAGAGTGACAAGAAACGCACCGTCGGAGATTTGTCTCTTCCGAAGTCCATGGCCACTTTCCGAAAGGAGAAGCGGAGAGTCTTCGACTCTCCTCTCCCTCTGCTCTCTCTGGCCACTCTTTCTTTCTACCCTCTTCTCCTCGTTTACATATCACGAGAGGAAATAGCCTTCCCCTGGCAGTGGGATAATACTGCCAAGGCACCGGCCTCTGTCTCCGACAGTAGCCAGGGTTCATAGACTTGAGGTTTTGTCACTGCAGCTCTCCATCTCTATCATCTATCTCACTCACCGCTTGTAAATCTCTTTCGCTTCATCGGAGAGCCTCTTCTCCACAAGATGCCGGCTGTGCAGCACCACCAGCGGCTTCTTGCCCTGTTTCAAGCGGGAGGAGGCGAGGTTGCTGGTTCGCTGCTTGCCGTTGTGACGTCACTTCTAACCGCGCAGCTCTGTCGGGAAGAAGTGGTCCTCATCCTAATCCTAAGAAAGGCGCCTCGGCAACGCCCGCGCGTTCCCATGTACCCGTCACCCCTGTAGCATTATTTCCCTATCGTGCCCCCTTCCACCAAGAAGCGGACAAGGGGGACAATCAGCGTCAACATGTGAAGTACGCCATGCCGTCCCGAACGCATACAGAGCGAATCACAGTTGTTTTTTGTGTGTTTTACACAAATAAACCCTCCCTTCATAACTTTTAGCAAGAAAATCAGCTCCCTCTCGGACTCGAACCCACTTACGTAGCAAATATGGGCAAACAGGATACTGCATAGACGCGAATTCTATGCCGCTGTTTCAAGAAGAAATGTCTACAAAGACACCAAAAGTACTTGCAATGCTTCTACAGTGTAAGACACGAGCAACGGCGAGTTCCGAATTTTCCCTTCTGTAGAAAACAAACGGTCACCGCATGGCCTGTGATCACAGAAATTTGTCGCTTCCCGATTGGTACTGCGGCGAAGAGGACGTGACACTTCAAGATGCAAACGGTTGTTAAACAAATGTCTCCAAGACGAAGTGAGTGGTAGCAGACAACGACAGCGATGTAACCGCTGCTGCACATAAAAATGTTCTTTGCTCTGTTTGCCTCGGAAAGAACGCAGCGTAACAGTCATGCATGCAGGCAGGAAGGGGGCCCGGGGAGCGCTTTCGCGCGTACGGCCCACCCCTCGTCCCTTTTTTTCGTGCAAGCGAAATGTGGCTATTCGTCGTTGGCAAAGGTCGACGTGCACGTCAAGGACGTCAAATAAATCGCCAAGTTACTCCCGATTTCCGGCCTTCTCACACAAACTTTCCCAGTGGTTTCGTACGGGCCGGAGTGAAGATATTTCAGCACGGAGGGTATCACGATAGAGTTGCGAACTTTCTTCTCTATAGAAGAAAGAAAGGAAGCCGTATGGTTGTTTTCACCACAGAAATTTGTCGCTTCCTGATTGGGACTGCGGTTAAGACGAGGTAATACTTCAGGATGCGAACGGTTGTTAAACAAACGTCTCCAAGACAAAGTGAGTGGTCAAAGACAACGACAGCGATGTGGCCATTGGTGTACATGAAATGTTCTTTTCTCTCTTTGCCTCGGAAAGAACGCAGCGTAGAAATCACACATGTAGGCAGAACGGGGCCCGGGGAGCGCTTTCGCGTCTACCGCACCACCCTTCGTCCCTGTTTTCGTGTAAGCGAAATGTGGCTGTTCGTCATTGGCAAAAGGTCGACGTGAACGTCACGTCAAGGACGTGACATAAATAAATCGCGTAGTTATTCCCGATCCCACGCGCTTTCTCACAAAAACTCTCCCGGTGGTTTGGTACGCGGGCCGGAGTGGAGATATTTCAGCAAGGAGGGTATCACGATACTACCGTCGAGGGAGGACGACCAAATCGCCACCCTGTTTCGTTTTACCCAGCTCTGTCGTGTGTGGTCCACTCCCTTGAGGATAAAATGTCCCAATCACAGATCATGGCGCGAGCAAAAAAGTACGTTTTCTGCGGTTCTTTAATCAAGTTGCCCGTTTGTCGATCTGGAGGGATAAAGAGACATTTGGGCCTGGCAAGTATCTTCCTGGGCCAAAAGCAGAGCACGACGCAAAAGCAACAGCTGCTCGATCACGTGTGCTATGCGGCACGTCGGCCGAGCTCCACAACCATTCTACAAAAACACGACCACCATCCATCGCCCCTCTATCACCCTTGTTCTTAATTCGCCGCACACAAGTTCGGCTTGTACATACCAAATCTCAGGGACCCTCCTCATACACAAGCAGCACAGGCGATGTTTGAAAGACAAGGGAAAATTTCCCACCTCGTCTTGGAACTTCTTGACTGCCCAGTCCACCTGCCGAAGGTCGGCGAGCTCGCCCTCGCTGAGGCAGGCCTTGTAGTACCCCACGTTGGCCCCGTCGATGATCACGTTGTACCGCTGCTTCCCTCGTCGCTCCAGCCAGCCGCGAAACCCTTCCCACTGATGCGTTCGCTGCTCGTTCGTGCAAACCAGCTCTTCGATCTGCGGGGGCGGGAGAGCGAGGAGGGAGGGCTGGATGGTTGTTGGCCCTGTTGTCCCGAATGAGGCCGTTCTTGACGGCCCATGTGCTCCGGTGGGAAAAAACGGAGTGAAAGCCGTACCAATCATCGGATTCCATCGCTGGGTCACCGCCAGGGTTTTCGAGTACGCGCTACCTTAACAAGATTGCCGAAAAAATCTTGAGGACAAGTGCAAGTTGAGTCTTGCCACGCTATTATGGTGGGTGAGGGTACGGGCAACAGATGGACGCAGTGCAAGCTCGTCGATTCAGCAGCCAAGGGATTACAAAGGACTAACGAACACGGCAGCCGCTTCCAACTAGCGTTGCACCAGACCATTCCGTTTGAATCAGTGCATGCAGCAGCGCTCGTTCTTTTGAAGCCAAGGCCGTGATCAAGCAACTCAGTAGCCGTCTTCGGTGCACGCGTGCGTGGAACAGCAACGACAAGCCGGCTCCCGAAGAACTTCTGAGGGCGCAGGGAAACACTTAAACATCTTCGAGACAAGGCAGCTACCGAAGCACACTCGCCGTGAAAGCTCGCGCGCTAAAGGACATGAACCGGAAGAAGTAAACTACTTCTGCGTACTTTCTAGTCAGGCACACACAGTACGGCACACGCACACTGACTGCCGGGTCCCGGTACCGGTTGTATGTGTTTGTATTTCAATTCCCTCCTCACACTTTTGTGTACGATGTTTTCCTCGTCAGGGATCTCAGGGATGTAGGCCCCGAGGTATCCGATCGATAGAGCATTTGATCGTTACAGTCATCGGGAAAAAAGAAGCACCTAGATGCAGCCGGAGTTGATTGTCTGACATCAAGTGAACGGTCCGTTTTGGCCCGGCATTCAACGAGCGCCAGACATATAAGCAAGTCTACCCTAGAGTGCGCTACCACCGAAGTGCTTCGCGATACCGCTTGGAAGTACTGACATCCAGCATATCGATACTTACAGCAAACTAAGCAATGTCCAGTGGCACGAAGAAAGAGGGTTGATATCGTTCCAACTAAAAAAAAGTATGCAAGTCTCAAATTTATTTTCCTGGTGTCCGTGACATTTCCACTGAAGCTTTTGCTCCAGAGATGCCTTGTTGCAGCGAAACACTGAATTCCATGCTGCAGCCGATGACCACAACGCTGTCTTTACGTTGCCCCTCCTCACGATTCTTCTCGTCAATCCGGGCTATTTGAGGACCCGTCCGATAGAGCTAATATCGATGCAGTCATCGGGGGTGCATGGCGAGAAGCACAAGTGTATACGTGGATCGTTTGCACAAGTTCATCAACTACATGGTACGCTTCAATAGCAGACTGAATAAGGTCCTGTACTTTTCTCACGTGTGTCCGGACATGCAAACGCGCTGCCTTTAGTACGCACATTCCTTTGTCCCCTCGCCTAAAACGGGCTAGTTTGAGAATCCATCCGACGGGGACAATCTCGACACGTCCACTGAGGGCTACGTGACGTTTGTGTCAACGGCTTGTCCTTGTTCTCGTGCACGACATACATCGCCCTTGAACGTGACAACAAGTATAATGCCAAAGTTGATTACGACACACTCATTCAACCCGTCATAACGATTCTCGATGATACGATCTGCCTGGTGGAGCAGGCAATGAAACAGATACGAGGACAGGAAGCAAGAGCTACGGCCCCGAAATAAAGCAGCGCACTCCACGTTCTGGTAGCAAGAGTTATGAGAGGAAACGCATCGGGTAGCGCAAGCTCTTCCATGCAAAACGTGTCCTGTAGGAGGGTCGTTGTTGGCCCCTCCTTACGATTTCTTCTCGTCAAACCGGGCTATTTGAGGACCCGTCCGATAGCGCCAACATCGATGCAGTCATCGGGAGGACAAAAGAAACATGGCGCAATTCAGAGGAGGCTACGGCCGTCAACTTTGCACTACCCGCGCAAGGTGCCGCACAAAACATTTCTACTCCGACGTTGGTACCCCTCCTCACGATTCTTTTCGTCAAACCGGGCTATTTGAGGACCCGTCCGATAGAGCTAATATCGATGCAGTCACTGGGGTGTAGTGCTGGGAGAAGGAAAGGATGCGCGCTCCACACAACCCACGAGCTGCTATGTGGAATCACGCAAACGCAAGTATTTGGATGCCCATCTGCACGTTGCGACCATTTTCTTCTCAACTCCCACAACTATACAAATCGAAGCCACGGCTTTGCAAAACAGAAGCAAACTCATCACAAACACGCTCTAGGACGCCCCCTCCGCCAACAGCTCTAGACTGCATATTTCGCTGGCGTGTGCGTTTGGGCGGAAAAAAACAAAAACTCCGATGAGAAAAGCAACGCGAACCCACCTGCTTCAGCAGACGCTGCTCATCGTCCTCCGAGAGCTCGATCGACCTCATGACCTCCCCGCAGTTTTCGCACGTCCCGTCCTTACGGACGTAACACTCCGTCACAATCCAACCACTGGTGCCGCCGCTTGGCGGCTCCTTCTCGCCTCCAGCGGCATCTGCCCGGGGACTCGCTTCTTCGACGGCATCTTCACCAGCTACTGGAGTAGGACCTCCCACCGCCTCATCACCATCTGCCTGCGGAGCGTCTTCCATGGCATCATCACCACCACAACCGTCTGCTTGGAAAGAACGTCCCACCGCATAGGCACCCGCTGCACGGGGAGATGTTGCAGCAGCTCCCGTGGCGTCATCGCCACTGCTACCGTCTGCCTGAGGGGCAGGAGCAGGAGAGGGCGACGACGATGCAGGGGCTAGTGCTGAATCGGTGCCGTGGCTACCGTCCGGCCTGGCGCTTGGTGGCTCAGTCGCTACTACCGCTTTCGATAACGAAGGTGCCGAGTCACCAACACCCGGTGCGCCAGCAGCATCACCGGCGAGAGTGGGAGCAGCAGCGGCGGCGCCTGACGTTGCCGTTGATTCTTGGCCCGATTCTCCGCCATCTCCTTCACTGATGCCGCCATTGTCGGGGAGTTCTCCTGACCGCGGGTTCTCGATCTCGCCCTCTTCCGGCTTTGTTCGCGCTGTTGTCGCTGCCGCTACTTCTCTGTGCTTCACGTAGCCGTTGCCAATCACGTTGGGACCCACTTTGAACCACGACTTCAGCACGTCCCAGCTGTGCCGGCTGCGCGGCTGGAGCACGTCGTCCATGTACTCCGTCATCACCTCCAAAAAGCTGGGAACGAGAGGAGGGTGGGAGAAGGGAGGGAGGGGAGGAGCCGTGTTAATGCCATTGCAAGGTGAAGAAACGGCGCCACTGCAGGAGTTACACTTCGGGGCATGGTAGAAAGACCCAAGAGGGAAAGAGAGTTGCCCCATAATAACACAAGCTGCCTCAAGCTGCTACATGGGAGATACTTTGAGGACAGAGGAAAGGCTCCAGCGGTCTTGCACCGGAAAGCAAAGCGGGAGACACACGTCCATGACACCTCTCACCACTTTTCATCTCGAGCCCTGGTGCATGCGGCGATGAGGTGCAAGTACTCCCTCTCTGTCATCGTGATCCCCTGCTGAAGCCCTCCAGGGGGCGAGACCGCTTCCCGCCAGAGGGCCATGCAGTCCTCGAGCCGCCCGTCGAGCTTCGAGTACGCCTCCAACAAAGGGGTGTATGTCCTGATGCAACATTGCGTTTGGTAACGGGGTGTTTAACAGGAAACGATGTCAACATACGCAAAGGGTAAACAAAACACGGAGCACGAACGCATCGCATCACAGGCATCAACAACGCCGGCGAGAGCAAAACAAGGTGAAAGTAAGAACAGGTACATGTAGGGGGCGTGAACTAACTCGAACAAATCGTATTTTTGAACGACAAGGCTGCCAAGTATATATATATTTTCGTCGCATCTCTGGCGCCGCCTGCTTACTCCTCTTCGGTGCACACCACACGTTTGACGCGCATGTACACTTGCCCTTGTCAGCGTGCTTGGTACACTACAACTAGCTAGACGCACCGTCCGGGGTCACAGGAGGGGGTACCCACGCCGGGTTTTTTTCTTCTTTTTATCTTCTTTTGTCCCCACCTACCTCGTGCGGTGCCTGCCTGAGACATTTTTATCGCGAGAGGGGTACAGCAATCCCTCCCCTCGCGACGACTGAATCGATGTCGACAATGAAGTAATCAGTTCACTGACAACGAGCTTTGAAGCGCGTCGCTTCCAACTCAGACCAGCATTGAGGATTTATTTAGAGAGGAAAATACTACAGCACCGTAAAGGGCAAGCGGCAGGGGGATCTTTGTTAAAAGCAGCGACTGACACCACACACAGACGCATGTCGCTCCGGCGATGTCGGGTCGAAAAGCATCTTGTCAAGTGCGATGTGCGACAAACCATTCAACAGAGGAAGGATATATGTAGTAATGGTTGGAATTGCAAGACAAGAGACTGTCGAGTTGTTGTGTTTGTCGCAGGCGGGGGCGCGTCAAGATCGGGGGGAAACGATCGTCCCGATGCTGAACAAAGGACGAGCATCGGGGGGGAACGATCACCACAAAAACTACATTCTTCAGGGGATGGGTGACGACATGGAGTGGGGCTACGGCAGAGGCCATGAACGAACAGCATTGGACAAAAATAAAGATTCAAGGCAGAACACAACAAAACAACTTGCAAAAAAAAAGCGCAACTCTACCCACCTCACCTGACGCGTGGCTTCAAGCCCGCTTGCTTGAGGGCCTCGAGAGCTTCTCTGGCCCTGTCTGCTCGGCCATCCCGGCAGCACGCGCGAATCACGGCCGTGTATGCCGACTCCGGCAAGGATACCGTGCCGCCCTTCGACGCGTCCGAAAATATCTGCGCTGCCGGCCCATGGACCCAAGGCAGTCACGGTTCACCGGGCCCCGGCGAGACAGCGACGAAGAGGGGCAAGAGAGAAGTAAGGCAACGAGCTGAGAATCCAACAAGAGTACCGTAACATGCTTGTCATCGACCATCACGCGGTTGAAAACAGCAGTCGGAAGGCATCAGTAATGCCGGTGTCTTTGATGAGTACAAACCAGCACTTCTGAGAGCCCTCCCCTCTCGATTATTTTTTGCTTTAAGGAGGGGTGAGGAGGGGGCGCAGGGAGAGGGACCCCGCGTGTATGACGGACCACGCACTGAGCTACCCGGCAAAAATGCTGTGAGCGCTGAAGTGACAAAGTAGAAGTGGTTTTAGTATCGGCAATAATGTCCACCACAATCCACACTCTGAACGCTGAACGTCGAGCGCAACTTCCGGCGAACTCCCCCTATTCACTCCTTCCTCAAGCCCCCCTCCCTCCCCTCCAACAAACATGCACCTGTAGCGCCGCCTCGGCGGCAGCGAAGGTGTTGTCTTGAGCGGAGGCTCCCTCGACCCTCCCCTTGGCAACGGCGGCAGCCGTTCTCTCCACGCTGGCAGCGTGGCCGCCTGTCGAGCCGTTGCCTGGGTCCAGCTCGTCTCTGTCACCCGGTGATCCCCCGCAGAGCGAAAGCACCATCATGTGGGTCTGGCGCACCGAGAGATGTCAGGACGTGATTCCGCGGCGGGAAGGAGGCGGTCGGCCGAGGGGGCGGCACATGCTCAGGAGGGATTGCGAGGGAGTGCGTGTCTTCTACATACGGGTGTTGCCGCTACTCTCAGGTGGTGCGAAAATGGCAACACTGTTTAGTACGCTACTCGATCCATCAAATTCGCAGTGGACAGCCGTGATGTGGATGGAGAACTACGCGCATGTAGGCGTGAGCACCGCCCGCCGATCCGTGGATCGATGATTGTCGACAAGTCTGAATCTTCCCTCGAGGGAACACGAGGGCCACCCAGTTCGCGAGAACAAAAAACGAAAGTGCTTTTCTCACCGAGAGGTCCTGCTTGATGCCCTTACTCTTCATCTCTTGGTGGATCTCCAGCGCGGAAATCATGTTGTTTGCCTTGCACTTGAGCGTCAGCTCCTCTTTGTAGGCCAGGAGGATCAGCGTTTCCATCGGGTGCTTTCGTTTCTTGCGGCCTCCCGTGTGTTGGAGGGTGATCTCCTTGCCGCAAATCGTGATTTTCCCTGCTGTTGTTGGCGGTTTCGACTTGCCTCGCCGTGTGCCCTCCGACGTCGCTCCTGCCGCGGCTTTCTCTGCGGAAATCGCAGGCGGGCCAGTGCCATCTGGTGCTACTGCCGTGTCTGTAGCTGGTCCTGCCTCATCACTTTTGCCGCCCTCCGACGCCGTTGATTCTCGTGGTGCGGCGGCTGCTGCTGCGGCTGGCTGGACCGCTGCTACCGCCGTTGGAGGGACCGGCGCTACCCTTGGGGAAGCAACAGGCACCGCATCTGTCACACCCGGCTCTTCTTCAGGGTCATCCTCTTCTCTCTTGCGCTTCAGCTCCGACATCAAGTGCGTGTTGTGCGCACGGGTGGTGGCGAGGGATGCGGGATGCGGGTGGCGGGTGGCGGGTGTCCGCTGTCTTTCCCTTGCCTATATATGCGTAGGCCTCGGCTCATTTTTCGGGGACATGCGGCGTAATTGTGAGCCAATCAACCGCGAGTTACTCGAATATCACGATGACAATCCCGCGCCCCTGTTGCTGGACAACAACCCTTGCCTTTCGGAGTGGTGATCATGGCTTCCACCAACAGGTCAGTTCTGGACGAATTCGTTGTGATTTTTCGGTCAACCATCACATGAGTCGCTTCAGTTTCACTGCTGGTCACAAGCGAAAAGTTGGCGACATTCACACCTGCCATCCAGAATGCACAGCTTGGGAGAGGTGTGAGGGTACACCGCAACACACGGCAGTGTCCTCGGGTGGAGATATCACCATGTGTCTGCGCTCTCGGCCAGATGTACAACTTGTTGGTAGCGAAGCCGTGGGTCGATTGTAGAGCAGCGATACCTCGCCATTTCCACGTGTGTAGGTTGCTCGCATTTAAACATGAGCAGGACCAACTCCGCCACGACGAACACATGTGTTATTTGCTCCCGCTGTCCTTCTGGTGCCACGCACGTCAACGCTTGGTGTGCCGGAAGCTCCATGCCTCTCACTTCCCTCCTGTTTGACATGGACGGAGTGCTGGCGGAGGTCTCTTGCTCCTACAGGCAGGCTATCGTGGATGTGAGTCTACTGCCCATGACGTAGCATACCACCCCCCCCCCCCCCCCCCCCCCCCCCCCCCCCNCCCCGCTACTCCAATCACAGCATGGAATTATGGTACCGCCCGATTGCTACAAAATGTGGGCGGGATAGGGAACCGTGCCAATTGGTCGAAACTTCGTGTAGCGTTTCGATGCAATGTCCAGCACACGGCAATGCTATGCATCGGCACCTTTTGTGTTGGGGAAGAATCACACAAGGCATTGAAAATTTCCCTGGAAAAGGGCTGGTTCACCACGCCATCATGTGGTACAACACATGCGGAAGTACACGCTCTCGCAATGTTAGGAGTCGGTTTTAGATTCGTTTGCGGGGGGGGTGTACTCATAGTCGTGCATGCCGTAGTCGTTAGACCATTGACCTCGCATCCCTACAAAGCCGGGACGGAGCACGCCAGGTTCTCACC
>CACKRE030005131.1:313235-336375 GCA_902602495.3 Ectocarpus sp. CCAP 1310/34
TGCCAAGCGACGAAAACCCAACCCCGATGGCAAACACCGGGGGGGGCGTAATGGGGGGAGGGGAAAACTCTACTCGCGGGGGGAAGTCCGTCGTTTACGGTATTTAATTGTTTTCGTCTCCTCTATTCTGGGCGCAAGTTTTCACCTTTCTGTAAGCGTTAGACGCACTACCGGGGTCACGAAGGAAGTTCGGGAAACACAGGATCTGATGTCTTCTCTCCATCTTTCCCCCTGCGGAGCTTGCCCTCAGTTGTAATGCAAGAAAGGTTCAGCATTTCCTCCCTCGTTTGGTGTTTACACACGAGGATGCGGTTTTCCGCAACATTGCGATTACATCGCGCAGGAGAGACTCGAACCCGCAACCCAGCGTCAAGAAGACGGTCGACGAGAGCACACTAACTGATCACGGCAAACTTAGGGTGTGCTGCGTTAAACGCGAAACCCTTACCAGCCAACCCTAATCAACTGAGCTGTGTTCCGCTCCACTACCAAGAACCAGCCTGCCGTTGAGCTTTTGTGCTTCCTGGACGATGCCGACGGGATCGAGCTTCCCCCACCTGCAAATCATGCTTGTTCTATCTTTTGCGCCTCATCGATCAGACGGCCGCTGCCTTCGGCGTGGCTGTGACCTTGGACGAAATCACGGCGGCCAAGATAAAGGGCGACGCCAACAACGACTGGGTGCGTGGGTTTTTGTGGGGTGCCTCTTCGAAAAGTTAGCTGAGGTCGGGAGCAATGAAATGAACCCTGAGCGGTGCTGCCGTTGCCCAAACTATCGACAAGTATTGTTGGACGTGCGTCAAGTACGAAGTGGGGCGTTTTGTTTCCTCTCGTGGTGTTGCCTCACGCGCGTTTTGTATTGGCGAATCATGATTCACGCCAAACGAAAAAAACCACAAGAGTGGATCGGTGTGGCATTGGCGTTTTCGGCTTGAAGCATGTGAGCATAAGATGGCCTGTCGATACAGACGGGGTGGCTCGCTTCGCTCTTAGTAACCCGTGGCCACGGGTTTGGTGGCGCTGTCCGTGCTTGGTCACAGCACTGGCGTAGTGGCAAAAACGAAGGATCAACGGTGGCAAATGCTCCCTGAGCCTGACCCATTACACGGTGCCGCCGTCCCCACACGGTGCTACCGTAACTTCACTCTTTATCCCCTTCCCTCATCTTTGCCCATCTGATTCTCCCTCGTTTTCTCTCTCTCCGCTCGCAGAAGTTGACCCTCAGCCTCATCCAGGCGAAGACGTCTGATGCCCCTACCCTCGAGGTCGTGACAGCCAAGTTTGAGGAGGTTTACCAAGGGAAACAAGGCGTGCCGGGGCTGAAGGACGTGGAGACTCTCATCCCGGCTAAAGGTGGGATGGAAGACGGGCTGGTTGACGGCGCGGGGGAGGCGGTTCAAGAACAGCTGTCAATGGTTTCACCGATTAGAACAGCAATGAGTCTCTTACCGATTAGAACAGCTGTCAATGAATACTACCGATGCCCCTCATCTGGAGTATCCGACAACAACAAGGTGTGTCCCAAAAGCCTGCGGCTAGTGTTGTTCACGTGCCCGGCACCTCCATGCTGCATATCGAAACCTTTTGAATACCATTATTTGATTTCCGGTTCTTCGCAATGCTAGGCCTTCTCCAGCGATTCGCTCGCATGGCTGACATCGTACTCCTTCGGTCTACACAACAACTGCTGCACAGCTACCCCCACCCCACCCCACCCCCCCCCACCCTCCTCTGCGTTTTATCTGAAGGCGTGTTGGAAGAGCTCGCACGACGTCTGCCGATGGGCATGGCCATCGTCACGGGCAGGCCAAGAGGCGACTGTGACTATTTCCTTCAGAAACATGGGTAAGGACTATTTATTGTTCTTCTTTCAACATATGGAGTAACACGAGGTGATTCCTGACTGATATGATGGGAGACATGAGCTGCCGCTGTCACTGCAGCAACCAGCGCTCTCCAGGGGTCGAGAGCGCCGAGGCCTAACCGTATGCTCCATCTGACATCTTTGGCATGGCGCACTCACACCCCGAGTTTGTCAATGAGAGCACTGATTGCGCTTCCAGCACGCGCATGACTGCCGTGGTGATGCACTTGATAATTGGGTCGTCAACTCTGCTGCTGCCGCCGCTACTTTCCGTCGGTGTGCCCCGTGGGTGCTTGGTCTGCGCCCGCGTGCGGCGCATTCGTCGCGAAACATCCGTCCAGGCTGACTCACCTCTTTAAGGCGACATACTGCATGGAAGACGGACCGTCCAAGCCGGACCCTTTCCCGGTTACGCGGGCCGCCCAGCTTCTTGGCGTCGACCCCAAGGACACCGCCCTGGTGCGCTAGGCTCTGCTCTTGAAGAGACAATGTTGGTGTTGCATCTGACCTCGTGGAATGTTTTTGGGGTGTAGAAACTAATATGGATGGCCTGTATTCCCCATGGGAATCGATGCGCGCCGAGTGTGTGCTGCTTTGGGCAAGGCAATCTCTGGGCATTTTTTCGTCTTGGTTTATGTGTTGCTTGCCCACAGAACCGACGGAACGCGTCATATTTTTGCGCTTGTGGCCTCCTAGTGGCACGGTGCTGTGCTGTGCATTCGCTGTTCCTTTTCTCGTTCGTTTTCTCTCTCGTTCACTCCCCCCCCCTCGCTCTTGTCCTCTGGAAAAACTTGCACTCTTCCTGCCGAATTTTCAACTTGTTTGCAATTTAACCCCTCGCCCAAATTATTCGTCGACGCCAACAGATAGGGGACACTCCAGATGACATTTTGGCGGCGGTGAGGGCCGGAGCGAGAGGTATCGGCGTCCTTACACCCAAGGTGCGAATACATAGTAACAGACGCATTAGCTAAGCTTTGGATGTGACAATAATTTGCACTCGCACCAGGAAACGTGCGGCAGTGTTCAAACCTTCTCAAACCGGTCGCAGGCACACATAATCCACACCATTTCTTCGTCCATTTTGCCACTGTCGTAACCCCCCCGCGTTCCAACTGCCCCCCTTTCTCCCGATAACCCGCCTCGCGCCCCTGCTCAACAGGATCACGCGCACGCCATCCTAGACCCGGCCAGCGGCGCAGGGGCCGCGGGAGCGCCGCCAAGTCTGACGGCGGCAATGCTGGAGGCCGGGGCGTCCAACGTCCTCGAGCCTGGGTTCGCGCAGCTTTTGGATATTGTGCCTGCCCCGCTCGCTGCCCACCAAACCCCGAGAGGCTTGGCTGGGTCAGGGCTGGCGGGTAGCGAGGAGAAGCGCGACGCAACAGGAGTCAGGCGCGCCGAAATCTCGAGGTGTGAGAGCTGCTGTGGTGCAGCGAGTTAGTTCGGCTCTTGTTTTCTCATCTTTCCAGTTGCTGACCGCCGGCTAGAGATGCGTACGTTTGGCTTCCTGTGCTGAACAGACATGGGCGGTGGGGTAGTTCTTGTTTTTTCCACCGCGATTTGCAGCTGGCACCACCACCGACACTGACACCCATCTCCTCCCAGCCCCCTGTAAAAGTATCTAGGATAGTCTTGCTTGCGGGGTCTCTTCTCACCACATGATCCTCACGCGCAGCTTTGGTTTCTTGTTTCGGTTTCTCGCTGGCGATGTGTCAAGCACGGCGTGACTTTGTTGCCGTTTGCACAGTGACTACTGCTGCAGTACTTTTTTTTCGATGCAGTGATGTGCATTTGGAGGTTTTGTGTACTCGTGGCGAATCTTAACGTTGCATGTTTCAACAACGACCGATCGCCGCAGGAAAACCAACGAGACAGCGATCACGGTGGATATCTCCTTGGACGGCACCGGCAAGGCCGAGGTACAAAGCGTTATACGACAATAACAGTGGTAAACGTTTATGTTGTCCTCCGACGAGGGTTCGCTTGTTGTCGCGGTACATGTTGTTTCTTGCCTTCGTGCGTATGCGTTCGTTTTCTGTATGTTTTTTTAGAATTTCGAAACCAGGTCTATTCACTCCGAGACTGACTGAACCAGAGTAAACCTGGTGTGGCGGACTGAACCCGTCCGACGCGGATATATGCTTGGTTGCAGTCGAACATCCTCAGGTTGCGTTTTCGTGTGGGCGACCTATGCCAACGATCGTTTCCGGTGTGTGTGCAGGATGTCTTGTGTAGTTAGCGTTAAACAAAGCCCCGGGGTAAGGAAATGAACAAGAACCTGCCCCAGATCTTGCTTGGCGTTGTCCAAGTTCTGGCAGGTACGCACAAAGTCACAATGTAACGTTGTCGGTAGCAGGCGCACACACGTGACACTGCATACGTGTCGACAATCACCATGTTAGTCAATGCCCCCGACACTAACCCCCCGACGATACTTTGCTCGCACTGAATTTTCGTTGAACACACTCTCTCCGTCTCTCATGCCGTCATTGACAAGTCACGGAGTCACGTCTCGGCTGTATCGAACGAAAATCCAGAACTGTGTATGCTGCGGTGTCGACATAACAGTACATGCCCTATCACGCGGTTGCCACAACCATCATCGATGGCCAACCAGGTGGACACTGGCCTGGGTTTCCTTGACCACATGCTCCACGCGATGGCCAAGCACGGCCACCTGGACCTCAAGCTCACGTGCAAGGGCGACCTCCACATCGACGACCACCACACGGCGGAGGACTGCGCCATCGCCTTGGGCGAGGCCTTTGACAAGTGAGCGGCCCAGCCAGCCAGCTAAACACTGATGGCCCTTCCTCCGGAAAACGCAGCGCCGGCGGCCGCAGTAGCAGCAGCAGCTCTTGTGTATCCCACTGCTGCAATCAATTTCAACCAGCGGGATCAAATACGTTTATCACCGTGACGCTGACTAGACTGGTAGCAATTGGTTGTAGGATATTCGCGCGTGTCTGTAAAGCATAGATAATCAGCCGACGTTCGGAGATTGGGAATCGGAAATCGAAACAAGAATTCCGAGATTTCAAAGAGCGCCCCGTACCTCTTTGCGCCCTTTTTCGTGTGTTTCACAGCTATTTTCCACCTTATCTGTCGTTGCTTTGCTCTTTTTCCTGCTGCCAGGGCGCTCGGCGCCCGCAAGGGTATTCGGCGATGGGGGACGGCCATGTGCCCGCTGGATGAGTCTCTCAGCAGGGCGGTGGTAGATATCTCCAGCCGGCCCCACGCTGACATCCAGCTGCACTTTACGAGGTGATTTGATGGGTTGGTCAATTAGCATGAATGGAAGCACGTGGGTAGAAGGTACTATGAACGATTTTTTTAGGTTGTGATGATTTTTGGCCTTCATCGGTGGTGGTGATGATGGCAAAATCGTGCGGATGTTGGTGCCGTCCGATATGCCAAAAATGACACTTGTTTTTACGACTTTCTGTCATTGTCATAAATCCTCGTCGGCCGTCTGTCTCCATTTGTGTGTTGCCGCTGTGTTTCGTTTTATCACAAATAACACCACCACCGGGGAAAAGGGAGATGATCGGGACAATCTCGACTGAGATGCTGGAGCACGTGCTGGAGTCCTTCGCGCAGGGAGCGAGGATCACCCTGCACGTGGACGTGCTCAAAGGCACCAACAACCACCACATGGCCGAGAGCGCCTTCAAGGTACGTTTCTGCTGGTCGCACGTATCTCATGCACACCCGGTTCATTGATTGCGTCTCTTGTTGCCTTATAGAACGTTGTTGTTGTTGCAGTTGGTGGTGGTGCTGGTGGTGGTCTTTTTCTGTGCGTCGATGTGCCCTCCTCTGCAATTTCCTCGATGAGGGCCAGGACGGCTTGCCGGATTAAGTGAATCCGAAGAGGTTGTGACAAAAGTACCTCTCATTGCATGGTTTTGTCCCCCTCCCCGCATGCCTTTGACCTGTCGTACCTCTAGCGTTACCGTTGTATACAGACCAGTAACAATGTCGTATTGGTTTCCGTTTTTGGTAAGACAACTGCAGTCTAATATACAACTGCCCGCCGGATTCCCGCGCGCGCAACAAACAGGCCACTGGAGTGGCGTTGCGAACAGCCATATCGGCGGATGCGAACGCCGGTATTCCGAGCACGAAGGGAATGCTCGCGTGATGATGTCACAATTTTGAACGAAGAGTCCGAGGAGCACAGCCAGGGAGAGCTTGAGACGCACATCGATCCATCTGCCACCGTGGCGTACATATGATGTAGTCTTGGCGCTGGGCATGTTTAGTTTCGTGTGTCGTGTTACCCTGTTGGTGTGTGTTCCCCGCCCCCTACGGTATTGAAGGGCGCATGAACCCCCGTCCTTTCGGTGTGGTACTCGCTTGCCTTGACGTTCAGCATGGGCTGAGGGTCGCCAGAAATATGTTGTGCGTAATTGTGAAGGTATCGTTGCTGTCGACGCGCGTTGGCGTTCTCATATGCGGACGACTTCGTGAGCACGGCGAGGATTCGTAGTTCCGCTGGCGATAGACATGACTGCCGGGAGAAGCGAGCAGAGCAGAGCAGGTGCTGCTATGGGGAAACGGTTTTCTGATGGTGGCCACGGCGGCACCTACCGGCTACGTAATAGTCTTGTGTTGGCGGCGGTGGGCCTCTTTTTGGGGTGGACACTTTTTATCGACTGGAGGGCGAACCATGCGACGAGGGGGGGCCAACGTACACCAAAAGTGGAGATAGTACCGTGCTTCGTTCACAAAGCTCGGTCGTGGTTGGTTGCGGTATGCTGCAGGGGGGTCATTTTATGAACCGAACCCTACCATACGTTTTGCATGATGACGAAACGAGAGCATTGGACAGCTTTTGGTGGTTTGCCTTTTGTGAGCAACGTTTTTTTTTCTTCAAAGATCAAACAGAACCGAACACGGACCACACACGGCAGATGTGGGTGGTGACGCATCTCCGCACCCAAGTGCCGAGGGAAACGATCGTTACGTCAACAAAGCAGGACATCAATGTCGAGCCTGAACCTCAAACACCAAAGGACCTTTTAAACCTTTTTGCGTCAGGAACGGCAAAGCACTTGCTCATGCAAAAGGGGCAGGGTGCGACATGATTCATGGCAGCATAAGTACCGTACACTGCTCTTCACGTCTGTATATTAGCGATAACATCCTTCGCTGGTACCAAGTGGCGCAGCATGAGCCCCGAAGCGGCGGCGGTTGGCTGCTTTGCACCGACTCCACCAGCTCTGCCGGCTGCCACACACGCCCCGGCCTCGCCGATGCCACGCGTAGCTCCCCCCCCCGTCCGTACATGCTGCTGCAGCGAATCAACCTGAATCCTCGACCTAGAGAGGCGCTCCGCGTACGCGATCTCGGAAGCAATAGCGTTGCCGTCCGCCCACCCCGCCGCCGGCACCGCGGCCACGAGGGTCTCGGCTCCCCGATGGAGCCCCGTGAAGCCCGTGAAGTCGGCGAGTGCGCGACGACGGATATNCCGTCCGCCCGCCCCGCCGCCGGCACCGCGGCCACGAGGGTCTCGGCTCCCCGATGGAGCCCCGTGAAGCCCGTGAAGTCGGCGAGTGCGCGACGACGGATATCGTCGGTCTCCACCCCGCCTTGCCACCTAACGTTGGTTTTGTCGAAAGAGAGTTTTTCTTGTGTTCAGCAGCCCTGTGGGATTAGTTTGCGTCTACGCGGCTTAACGGCCCTGTAGTACGATGTGGCAAAACACCAAACACGACACTCTGCACAAGCGACCACACATTATCATCAGTCACCATGTCAACGATGTCGATACTACTAGTAATTGTCCGACGTAACGGCGATGCGTGTTGGCCTGCCACAAAGCAATGCTCTCGAGTAACCTTGACCACACGCACGTATGCGCTGATGACTTATCTCTAGACCCTCGCCCAGCCCGGCGTCTGGACAACGTCGATGCATTTTCCCAGCCAACAAGATAATCATACTTTCGCCGTTTGAATTACTCAGTCTGGGGTTTGTGGAATAAGGTACCCGCCTGGAGTCTAGCTCCAGACGAATCTTCGGAGACGCTTCCTCGAGAGCGCCATTGACAAAGAAACCGGGAGTTCGAGCCTTGTTCCGCTCCCGTAGTAGTGCCTCGTCGGGACCCCCACGTCTGGCATCGTCGAAAGCCTGGTTGATGGGAATGTGTCGATGGGGGGAGGCATGCCTAAGAACAAGCGGTCGGCCGAAGAATGCAGTCGCGAACTATTTACCTGTAGAGCTTACATCTAAAGACTCGTCCCCCATTACACCAGTAACCTGTGGCGTCGGAAGGGTGTTCCCGCACATCGAAACGTTGGATATTCGGGAGGTTTTTGGAGGTTGGGCTTGGTCTCGGGTACGAGGTACATGCGCCGCGGAATCAGTCGCGTACGTTTGTAAATTATGTATTTATGCCTTGGAGGCGTCCAGACCCGACCTTGCAAGCACTCTCAAGTAGATTTGGTCCCGATAGACATGGAGCCCCGTCATCGAACACCAATCATCGCTGTCTTTCGTGGTACTGTTAAACTATCATCTGGTCAGGCCAGCACCCAGGAGCATTCGCCGTCCCGACGATTTTTGGCAACCAACACGGCCACAATATCGCAGGATAGGTCGTCGTACCTGTCTACTAGCGGAAAACTGCCTCTTGCGAACGAGGAGCTGCCCGAGGTCCTGCAGCCTGCTCCTTCTTACTTCTTGTTCCTCCTCGGCGTTTATATTACTGGGGGCCACTTCTGCTGTTGCTGCCGCAACATCACGCGGTCCGTTGCCGCCGCACGTGGACCCCCTTCTGGAACCCACCCCTTCACAGGCGGTAGCTGAGAAGGCATCCCCCTTGGTCAGTGTGCTGTCACAACCCTCCAGCAGGGTGTTCCCTCGGTAACCGTCCGCGCTGACGCCGACGCCTCTTCCTGTTGTTTCCCGTTCGCCGCCTCCCCGGTAGCTGATTTCGACTGCTGGTGCACTCGATCCCTCTCCCGGGTCGTCTACCGCTTCCTTTGCTCCTGCTGAGGAAGAGGTGCCCCAGCAAGATGATGGGTATCCACTTTTATCGTTCATGGAAAATCCAGTCAGACTCCGGAGCACGTCCGCGTGAAGGTCCGACAGAGCCCCCGCGGATTCCGTGAGCCACGCCCCTTGATTCGTGGCTTCCGGCTCGATTAGATCATCGTACTTGAGCAACGTCTCGTGAATTTCCGTCTCGACCTAGCGGTGGCGTGACCAGACGTCTCGCGAAGTGTTACAATTGCAACAAACGAAGATTTCGTAGATATATACAGCGCTCAACGTTACCGCACTGTGGGCTCTTGAGCTTGCCGTGGTGGCGTATCGCTGTTGTTGTGCTTATTGTTTGAAGGATTTGGCGAGACACCCCTCGCATCTCTTTTCGCATCAATGAACATCACAGAAAGAAATACAAGACCCCAAGGAGAGCAGCAAAGACGACGCCCCCCCGCCCTCGCGCTCCCCGCCCCCCATCGGCCCGCGCTCTTCTCCGGAACGTGAGCCTTTGCAACATTTTTGCGACATGGCTTGCGGCGTGGAACCAACCTCTTGTACAACGAGCACTTTTGCAAAAACTCACTCACACTCGGTATGTGTAAGGAATCAACCAACGAGCGTGCTGTTATGTTCCACGAACATCATTGGATGGTGCCGCTGCGCTGAATCACGTGGCAGCAGTGAACCAGTAGACGACAAAGCATGAAGATCCCTTGAGTTGGGATAAATGTATATCGAGAAGCCAAGTACTCTATGTACTACATGTACCTGTTGGCGCTCTTCGCGCGTCTCGCACATGTCGAGCCTCGCTCTCGCAGCCTCCGCCGCCTGGACGGGCTGCTTCATCTCCAGGAGGCACCGGTAGATTCCCGTGGACGCCTGTCTCCTCCTGGCGTGCTCGGTTGCTTCGCGCTCTCGTTCCCTCTCTGCGTCTTGCGCCTCCAGCTGGGCGAGAGCCTCGGCTCTCCGGTCCTTGTTGAGCAACATCAGTCGGCGCTCTTGCATCTCCCTCTTGTCCGTCTCTTCCTTCGTTGGGACGCGTTCTGAGGTGGTTGGGACGTGAAAGGGAGGGGAGCAAGCGGGGACAGAGAAAGGGATTGAAGCGAAACAAAAAACACCGAAGGGTAGCAACCCGCGCCATCGGATGAGGTATGGTGAAACACAAACGAGCGAACAAGAACAGATAAACATCAAAAGATTAGCGGGAAGCAAACCACTAGGTTTTAGCGTTCGGATACGGGCACGGTAAAGACGTGTTTGTACCTTCTTCTTCTCTGTATCGTTGTGTTCTGTACGCTGTTCGATCCCTCACGTATTTCGAATCCATGTGAGAACAAGGTAAATCAGGACGTTATCGTCTTGTGGTTGAATTTGTTTTTCCCAAGAAATGGCCAGGCAAGGGTATATGTATCCGGAGTTCTGCGCATGTTCTAGGCACTCACTACACCACCGAGTTGTTCGTGCTACAACAAAGATGTATCCGTCAAACCTGAATACCGTCCTTTCCTTTCTAGGAGATGCGTTCGAGAGATGATGTCGCTGTCTCTACAAGGTTTGAAGTGGCTGTTGCTTGAAACTTCATGATGATGGGAGGTGATGTGCATGAAATATCGAAAAAGCGGATAGAGCGCTTTGTGCAAACGCAACAAAATTACGCAGTGATACTATTTACTATGTAGATATTTCAGTTGAGACGAAACAAGCTGGAAGTTTACAACAAAAACGAGGTTGCTTGTACAAAGTATACTAACATCACAAATCAACTCGTGTGTGACCCCGGATCGGAGCTCTTCCGCTAGAGAAGCCGAGTCGTAGGGTAGTCGCTGGAAACTGCGAGAGTGTAGGACAGCAAACTGCTTGAAGTACAGAGTCTAGACGAAAAATTATGAACAAAACGCTGCCGTCCTGTCGTACAGATGTTCGCTTCCGGGGCTCACTATGGGGTGTCTGACTTGCCAGGAGATGGCTTGGCGGCCAGCTGAAAGCTCTTCAAAGCGCCCCTTTGGTCGGAGAGTACAAGATACAGCAGTGCCAGCTCGGCCGCGACCGCGGGGGGGTCTGGGGCCTTCGCCAGGGTAGACATCAACTGTCCAACCCGTTTCATCGCCTGCGTGGGATCGAGTGTCTCCTTGTCCTGTGCCTTGAGTCTATTACCTGTTGACCGTTTTTGCTGTTGCCGGCAACACGGGGGGTGCTCCTGCTTCTTAGAAAGTACCCGCGAAGGGATGCATTTGTTGAGGGAACACCTGCTGGATACTACTAACCTCTGTACTTTGTTAATTATCTGCACGTTGAGAAAACAGTGAATGCCAGCCGGTCGAACAAATCGCCTTGCTGGAGGTATAATAATAGATTTTGTCCGTGGATCGGGAAAAGCTTCAACTCATCACCATAGCACGGGCTGGTTTGCTGGCGCCGCTATCGGCCCCCAAACGGCGTCGCCTCCTCTCCGTCCATTCTGTTTGATCCTTTCCTTCATCCCGCATAAGTTCTTGAACAGAAGTGATGAACCTGCAAGGTGTCCATCGAAGTGTGTCCGGTGTGCAGAGCCAATCACACGCAGAATAAGTGTACCATAGTGGATGAGTAGGTGAGTGCATGTACAATCACACCACCTACCGTTTGTCCGCCACGTCTTTCTCTTCCCGCCACCGATTTGTCCGTTCGAAGTATGCTACCACCGGAGCCAACGTCTTACTCTGGGCCTCCGACGCAACCATTGCCGTATATCTCCCTGCAAATGTTGCAAGCTGGCATTTGACGGCTGCACGTTACGTGTGCCTGCTAGTGCGGGGCGTGTGTGCATGTGTGCATCTTTTTTTGATTGGGCAATGCCACCCGCCGCGGTGTCGCGGGGTGCGCTGCGGTTTCGATTGTTCCGAGGATTGGGAGATCGAAAGCGTACGTGGGGGACGCTGTCAGTTGCAACGGCAGCTACAATAAAGCAAGAGACTAGATCTGAAGCGAGATTGATACGCTTCCATGTCGCATAGTCAGTCTACAATGCATATCTCCAAAATCAACCTCTTACGGTGTGGTTGTGGTGCATGCGCCCTCGTACTCGACAGTCCCGTTGAAACCGTATTTGTTCCGAGTGGCCGCCGCCGAGGATGCTCTTGCGCGCGGCATTACTGCTGTCTGCTGCCTTCTTGTAGTAACTGCACAGGCAGCCGTGGAGTCAGAAGCGAGCGTGAAACAGGGTGAATTGCTTCCGCCAAGGCTGTAGTTGAGTCTGGCGATGAGCGGTGTACAAGTACCGCGCTTATGACCGTAGGAGGCCACATCTCCCTCCATTTGCGCGTTCAACACCAACCGTAGACTAGTACGTCGTCAAAAGCGTGCGAAGGCACGCAGGAGCAGCTAGTCGCATTTACGCTCAGACCCGAACACCCCTCCTGGCAGTACCTTTCCCTGGACTACAGAGCAGAAAGCTGGCCGATGGCCGAATGGCAACGAAGGTGGCTGAAGGCATCGAGCAACAGCAAGAACAGCTGCAGTCGCAGCAGCAGTCTAAGCTCCACTCCGTGGCCACGACCTTGAGCCCCCGAAACTCTTCATGCCGCGGCGAGAACGTAAGCAATCGCGAACCGCGTACTTTGCTGTCGTTGTCATCATAAAACCTACCTGTTGTGGACCAGCTAGACTACGATTGTGCCTTTTCTTAGACTACTATGTATCTGAGCAAAAGACCCGATAGTAGTCTAGCCTACGCACGGATCAGAAGAAAGACCGATGGACGATACAACTCGGCATCGGAGGATCCGTAACAGCAGTTCAGTAAGCCCGTGCGGTGAACCGCAGGAAGGACAATTTTTCGAGCGTCTGCATAAAAAAACATGCGAAGTGCCTTGGACGTTTGATGCAAAGATATATCTCCGTCTCAGATAGAGGCCAATGTCAGACCAACAGGTCCTGTGTGAATGACCTCTATAATGAACGGTAGGGTATCTACAGGCGAAAAAAGAAAAAAACCTAGACTATATGCTGAACACATCAGGGTCTTCTCAAAGAAAGGTAACTCCCGGCATCATCAATTGATTTATTGCCGATGGTTGCCCGTCTCTTCTTACCGCTTCTTTTTTGACAAATCCGTCGCCGAAAGGATGCATCAACAATTAAATGCACGCATACTTTCGTGCACACAGGGATTGATCGGTTGTGTGTCAATCTTCATCTATCTCGACTGTGCTCTCCACCACCTTCAAAAAGATACCGATTTCTTAGAGGATCAACACGCACAGTTGCCCGAGGCACGCCGCCGCCAATCAAACCTAACAAACGGTTTACCATGTGTCAACAGGACGGCCAAAATCTTAACATGACAGGCGTCGATTATATGGACGTGTATCTTCGCGTCTCATGTTTGTATTTACCCAAGAATATACAGGGCAGACTTGTCATTTGGCGTTCTCACGAAAACAATCGTTGTAGAGCCCATCCACCTCGCTCTGTAAGTTGCCGTCCATCTTAGAACTTACTTCAGTATTTTTTATGCTTTGTCCGCCCTCCGGCCCAGTTCATAGACCGTGAAGCGACTAGGTGCGAGCTGGAGAGGCTACTAACAACGTCTGGTACTGACGACAAGAAGAAATAGGCCAAACAAGCCTTGGATCACCTCGAGGTATACATTGGTTCACAGTGAAGAAAATAACCTGATTGTTTCGTCTCTCCGCGATCAGAAGCACAGTAAGGCAGTGGTGTTTATACAAAGTTCGCCGACTATGCGTTTGCCGAGAGGGTCTGCCTTTTCGTGAAGCCAACCGAGTAAAAGGACGCAAATCAGCGGTGCTCGCTCTCTGTCCTGTGCGAAGACGTAGCTGAGAACAAATACATGCGCAGCACTTCAGGTAGTTTCTACTTCTACTCACAGTTCGCAAAAGGGCCACCCGGTTCTTCCGTACGTGGTACAGCCCGCAGATTTCTACGTGGTGCAGCCCGCATTAGATGGTCAGCGCTCTGCGTGCTATTATCTACACGGCTGGCTGCAGTGACACCTCCGGGTGCAAGTGTGTACCACGCTCAGACCCCCAACATGTGCGCGCCTCGAGGAGTGAATGAGGCATTCATAGCGAAATCGTACTCGCGCGCCCTCAACAGGGAGTGCTACTAGCTTGTCTGGTTTGCCCCACGCCTGACTGGCCGGCCAGCCGACCAAACCTACGCACCCACCTACCCTCTGCAACCGTGTGATCCGAGCAGGACGGGTCTTCGTGTCGAGGGGCCGCGCTGGCCATCATTGCCAACGACACTCTCGTACCAGCTTCTGCGGTGGTGGCGGGGGCTGCGTTGCCAAAGCGCCAACAAAGCTTCGTCGGGAACGACAACATCGCGGCTGTGAGACAGGCTGGCAGCATCCAGCTGGAGAGAGGCGCGTTTGACAGGAACAACCCCCAGCCCTGGATATCGACCGATCGAACCGGAGGGATCGAAACTAGCATGTCTTTCGAGGGGAACCTTGATCCCAAACAGCGCCGTTCTACGGTGGCCCACCA
Source organism: Ectocarpus sp. CCAP 1310/34 (assembly GCA_902602495.3). NCBI lineage: Eukaryota > Phaeophyceae > Ectocarpales > Ectocarpaceae > Ectocarpus > Ectocarpus sp. CCAP 1310/34. The sequence goes on from CACKRE030005131.1 coordinate 327,582, forward strand.
AGCAGTCACCTCTGCCGGTAGGGAAGATAGCACTAGAGTCGACTGGTGGTAGGTCTTTCTTGGCCTGTTTTTACAATCGCTTTGGCTTCGATCTGGGTTGATTGGAGTATTTTGTTGTTTCCTGGCACCGAAATTACCACCCCCACTACCCCCCGGTGTTTGCCACCGGGATTGGGTTTTCGTCGCTTGGCAACGACGTTGTAAAACAAGCCAATTCGTGAACTCGGCAACCAGTTCAACCTTTTTTTTTTTCCTCTGTTTATTTTTGGCGGTAACCATGAATAGTGGTCGAGTAGATCATGTTGTGCGGGGTGGAGAATCCTCACTCCGCGCAAGGGGGTCGCACCACGTTGTGTTAAAATGGTCACGCATCCTCGAGGCAGTTACACAGTGCTTATAATCGTCTCTGGAAGTGAAAGCACCAGAAAATCAATTAAGTCATACGCAGCTGTCATCCGTACGCAAGGAAGTAAGCACAAGATGCCGAACACCCTTAGCAGGATGCAGCGCACCCTTCATGCGACTCGCCGAATATCTCACGGCGCTTCGCGCTTGGTGATGTGAGAGCCTGGTCCGGTGAGAACCCGGCGTGCTCCGTCCCGGCTTTGTAGGGATGCGAGGTCAATGGTCTAACGACTACGGCATGGACGACTATGAGTACACCCCCACTACGGGTGGCTTTGTGCTTCCTCCTGGCAGAGAAATCTCTTGCGGTGACTTCGTTTTGTACCTCATCCCGAGACAATTGAAGACCCGACCTGTGCGCGCCATCGAATATTATCGTGTGTTTCCTCTGAACGGGCTGTCTCCTTGACATTTTTTCTTTTCCGCTGAGTGTGAAAAGAGGGAATCGTCCTCGACAGACATTGGGGAGATTGTACCAAGGTAGTCTCCACGCAAGATCATACCTCTCTTCTGCAGAACTTCCCCCTCCCCCGTAGCTCTGAAGATACGACATCTCTGACGAGGATCCCTGCTTGCTTTCTGCCCCCAGTCCCCCGCGATCTCTCGACGTGACTGGAAAGAAGGAGGACATATCTTTCGCTTTTCACTCGTCCCCAGGCGGTCAGCACCCGCACCTATCTACATCGATTTCTACCATTACACTCGTGCTCACACCGTATGTCGTGGACGGATGCGCACGTGTAGCCGCACTACACCATTGTCATGTTTCTACCTCCCAGGAATGACGGTTGCTATGTTTGTCGTGTTGCAGCCCTCAAGCCCCACATGTTCCGGTTTTCAGTTTTCGACGAGCTAGGTTACTCATTAGACCGGGCAGTGGTTTGGTGACGTTTCTTGTTCTGCTGACAGGGCGAGGCATCAACCAGACGTTGGAACCATCGGAGGTCCACCAGAGAGTGCTCACGGCCCGGCGCTTCACCGCTGGATTTCTTCCGTCCATACCGGAGCACCGTGTCGCTGGGCGTCGGCTTGCAGTCAAGCAGGTTGGTTCAGTGGACATGTCGCGTCGAATCGCCGTATGAGTTGATCCCACGGGGCGCTAACCTCTCCAAGTTCTCTTGTTTTTCTGGCGAAAGGGGTGGAATGGGTGGGTCATGTGGGAGATATCTGGGTGGAAATATTGTCAGCAGCCCCCAGAGATCCAACAGGGTCCTCAGGATCACGGTTCCCACGTCCCCCCTCCACGACCGTGCGCGCGCAGGCGACGGGCGGGGGCGAGGACCGTGGAGACGGTAAATGTGGAAACGAAAGCATTGGCGGTGGCCGTGGGACACAAAACGGAAACGATGTGCCGAGGGGGCGGTGGAACCAAGAGGAGAACGCAACATTTTTCGCGAAAGGAGGACGGGCAACGCAGGGGCTGGAAAATATGTTGGCGTGCCCCCGCCGAGGAGGGAAAGTGGTTGACGTCCCGCAAGCGCTTCTTGGGTTAGTACCATACATGCGACGGTGCCGTCGCCACACTGCAATATTCGGATGCTTCTCTGTTTTCACATCACGCAAATGTTTCAATACCATCGGTCGGGTTCCATGCGCTCTTGGTACTCTGCGTTGTGGTGTTGCCTTCATCTTTGGTCATAGATTACCTTGCCGCGGTCAACGCATCAGTTTGGTCGTACACACTCCGCCGCATTTCATCCCCTCCTCGCAAGTAGCAGCCCACCGTACTGTGTGTACTTGGAATCTCTCCTGCTGTCGTCCGACGCGGTCATTGGGCAGTTGTGGAAGACTCGCCTTTGAAGAAATCAAATGGTCGCTCTGCGCTCTTTTCTCACGCCCTACCACGCACGGCCTTAGCATATGATGTTGACGACACACACACTCCCTGGTATTTTCAAATGCATGCAACGTGTGTTTCTTTCAATTGTCGACGGATGATTGTCAATATTCCACGAGTCCAGCTTACCCGAACTGGCTCGCTAGCAACCTTGGTTCCAACACCATTTACTTCTCGATCCTTGCCTCTTTTTCACAGAGAAGCGACTAGCACTGGCGTAGATCCGTCGCACCCCCCAGGCGCCGCTGTAGACGGAGTGCTTGCGTCCTTCTGGCTTTCCACCGGGCTATTCCCACAGACTCTGACGATTCGACTACGGAGACCGGTGGCGGTGTACGAGGTATTTCGCGGACGGGTCATACTCCGCACTTGTATGAAAATAGCCAAAGGTGTTGCTCGAATTTTGCTGCCTTTGAGAGGCACAAGGCGGACCCAACAGGGAGGGAGGAAGCGTCAGGCACGTATAACTGCAGGACGGCGATCGCGTATTGATGTACGGAACTACGCTGGCACTAACGTAGCGCTTGGACTGTACACAGGTGATGGTTGCATGTGAAGGAGTGGACGCGGCTCTCGTGCAGCTTGGTCAAATTAACTGCAGCACAAGACAAAGGTGCAGCAGCAGCGGAAGCGGTAGCAGTGGAAGCGGCAGAGCGGAGGGCAGCGGTGGCGATGATCAAGGCACCAGATCATTGAGAGGAGACCGAGGGAAAGAAAGCAAGTTGTTGGAGCTAGTCAGAGAGCAGCGAAGGTGAATCGTTTGGGCGAGCGAAGCAAAAGAGTAGGAGACCTGGCAGACGAGTCGGCAGGTTGTAGGCAAAGGACGACCGCTTCGAGTACCAACACCATGAACAACCCCGAACAACTCGTTGTTCCTTGAAAACAGACAATGCCGCAACATAACGAAGCACCACACAAAACTCGTTTCATAAGACGCCACTGCCTTCGTTTTCCCGATCACGTGAACCGAGCGCCCCGTCCCAGTCCTATTCCCCGCCTACAAGCATTACCCCCCATTCGTTTTGCAACTCCTTCGTCACATGCCATTGGTGCCTCTCCTCGGCCTTCCCGGCTTTGATGCAGGCCCTCCGTCGCCGGCGGCGGCAACGATGCAACGTCTGCTTGTGACGCAGGAGGCAGCAGCAGTAGCTTCCATGGTACAGGCAGCATGTCTCTCAATAGTGATTCCTCCGTGCCCCTCGCGAGACTGGTCTTCCGTGTTCCGGGTGGGGAGCAAAAGGCAGAAACGGTTGTGACCCAACTGTCTTTTGTCGTGACGAGCGCGCACTCACCGTTTTGCCTTGTGACTGATGTCGTCATTCGCGGGCGGTTTAACGAGGAAGGTGCAGAGGAGGCGGAATACCGATATAGAAGATGCCGTCGATAGCGAAGGAGAAAAGGACGGGGAGGAAATGAACCTGGGACGATAGCAGTAACCTCTACATGTTTCTTAACCTTCTATGTTTTGGCCTCATCAGTCGAACCTATTTCGTTGATTGGAGAGGTCGGTGTTGTGAGCTCAATATTTACCTATCCTATGCATTGGTGATGTTCCTTTTGAATTTTTCGAATCAATTTTAGTAGGTATCGTTTGGAGGAGGACCCTGACGACACCACCGACTAACTTTTTTTTGCGGTGACCCCAAATATGTTGGGGGGGGGGGAAGAAGGGGGGGAATGCATCCGGCAATTGACTGTGTGCAAGAATCCAGGTGTCTATGTGTCAGTTAACCTTGTAGACTGTTTCTTTTAAGTACTTTACAGAACTAGCTTTGGGCTTGTTGAACGAAGTGTAGGGAACGGTCTTGCGCTTTTGGCTACTGTGCCGTGCAAATGTCAGGGAGCGACGAATGTGTTTGGTGGAGAGCTGATGGCGTGAGGGCGGGAGGCAAGGGGAAAATATGTATGGCTGGCGTTGTTTTTTTCGGCGCAATGGAACCGAAATCCCTTCCAAGGAGCTCCAGAACAAAAATTCTGGACGCCTTTCATACCGCATGAAGTCACAACTGCCTACGATTTTTTGTTGTCGCCATACCATTTTTCAACCGCCGCTCGCAGTTTCTACCTACCATTCATCCTAGCTCCGAGCCAGGGTCACACAGAATAGGATCCTCTGCGTTGCATGCCTCAAAGTTGGATCATGAGCAAGGTTTAGCCGCCCTCTCGTCAAGACGAACAATCGCTATCTGCTACGTGCAAGGTGCCTCGCTGGAATTTCTAACTGCACCCAAGCCGCCACGTGTTGCCGGGGCGATCGGTTTAGACTTGACCACCTAGAGAGGTTGCGGTACGCGCTGCACTGCCAGGAAGACACGGTGGAAAGCGACCGGGTCAGAAGCTTCGTCCACAGGGCGACAAGTTCGTCACCTACCCGCACGATACGCATCAAGGCCGAGAAACACAAGCAACAACAGCAAAACTACAGAACGAAAGCAGCGTACTCTTTCGGGACAAACACACTATTCCCTTCGGTGCACGACAATTACGCACGCCGTCTCGAGAAAAGGCCGCCAACAAACCAAAGGCCAACAGCTTGGTCGCTACTTTACTATCCTATCTACAACGCAGACATAGATTTACTCTCCGGGAATTTATCGTCGAGAGCGCCTAGCTTTTCATCTGTTCTACACTGCTAGATAAAAAACAATGTTACACACCAACCCCCGACCTCGTGGCAGCGAAATCCTCATGTACCCAAGAACAGCGAAGCCTACGAAAATTCACGTCCCAATCTAGTGTGGTTTGCGCCCAACATTTGTATGGACTAACTCCTTTTTTCATGTTTCAATTTCTTGGTCTTGATGGCGTTGGTCGTGGTCGTAGCCGTCGCGACGTGGCTGCCACCGGCACCTTCGGTAACGTGGCACACCCCCACGAGGGCGCGACCCCGGTCCAAGATGCGCAGCCAAGCCATCTGGCGGTCGGACAATCGGTCGCTGGGGCCCTTTACCTACGCAGCGACGCGGCACATAGGAGCGATTTCCGAGTCATAAAATTGGTTTTGAATGTTGACGGTGGAGCGCACTCAGCAAGCATAGAAAGAGTGTGCGCGAGAGAGCAGATTACATGGGTGCGAGAGAATTCCATACGGCGTAAGGCAAGCACCTCTTGTGCTAAGAGGCGTAAATGACGAGAGGAATGCATGCGTGGTGAGCGGTGTCGTCTACCAATCGAAGCATCTAGACAACAACCACACCGAGAGTGCACAATCGACGTACTTCCAGCAACCAAGTCTCCAGCCGTAAGCCTGCCATGTCAGCTGCCTTGAACGGCGGTGGGGACGGTCTTTTGGGAACTCCTTTGTCTCTCTTTCCACTGCCTCTGTCGGTAGGAGGCGGCGGCGGCCGTTCATTTCCTCCGTCAACATCGAACGCAACCTCCGAGTCGATCCCGAGCCAGGAAACAAACGCCGCCGGCTACCGTGTCGTTGCCGCGTGGTCAGGTAGTGGAGCCAGAAAGTCAGGCGCGCGGCAGACGGGCGCGTGAACCCGTATGTAACATGGGGCCACCAGCAGCACGCACAAGCAAGCCAAGCGATCGAGCAAGCAAGCAAGGCACTCCAGTCAATTTGTCATGTTCACGAGGTGGGTGGGTTGGTCGACGGTGTAGCGGCAAAACGGCAGGCACGAGGAGTCGTGAAGGCGGATCATTTCTTGAAGGACACAGGCGGTTGGGCGAGAGACGTGGCGTGCTGCACGCCAGAAAGCAGGCAAGGGAAGGGGTTGATACGCAAAAGCTGGACCGCAGTGCCGAAAAACTTTGGTGGCCTCCCGGGTTCGATCTATGTTGTCGTCGGGTCGGGGCTGTGCAAACGGGGAATTCCGGCAGCAGCAGTCCACATGGCCCTTCTCTCTGCCTCCGCGGTGGGCGATGGTTCGTGGCGGCATATTTATCAGCCGCGGACTGCCTCGTCGAATATTGCGAGGTGGCCGCGAGAGAAATAGCACGGGGAAGATCTTCGCGCTCACCAACCGTAGTGGCAACTTGAGACGCGACAACACAAAGCACACAACAAGGCAGCATGACCGTTAGCGTGTGTACCTCACTGAAACGAACCTCTACCCCGGAGAAACGCACCGTCGACACTTCCGACACGACTTCAAAAGCAGGGGGTTCCGCCTCCGCCGCCGCCTTTCCCTCCGCGATTTTGCCATCTCGGCCTTCGCCCGTAGCGGCTACAACGGCGGCGTTCGTGTCCGTCCGCACCGCTCGCATCAAAAGCAGGTCCGGCAAACCGCCCCCGAAGTGCTTGTGGTTCAGGCAAAGGGCGGCTGAAATTGAGGCCATCGCAGGCCCCCCGAGCCCCGCCGCTATCGCCTAAGGAGGTGGGAACAAACAACGGAAACCGCAACGAAACACGGCGTGGGGTGCATTACGCGAGAGAGGTGATAATAAGAGAGGACAACCAAACAAGAAACCACGCCTTCTGCGACAGCACGAACGCTCACTACAGGCTCCGGTAGCAGAGCGAAGAACGCTGTGCCAAGCCCGGCCGCGTGATCGAAAAATGCCGCGATCCAGCAGCACCTGAAGGTGACGCACGGACGACTTGTCCCAGTTAAGGCCACGGCACACCGTGCCGGCGTTGGCTAGCCAGGCGTCTCCCACCAGAGCGACCAACTCGGCAGCAGAAGCGGCCCGGAGTTCTGCCAGGCGTGCGTCCACGGCTGTCCGCCGGTTGAGGTAGAAGAGAGGGCAGAAGTCCAGGTCGAGGGGGGCGTCTTGGAAAGGCGTCTGTTTGCACGCGCGGACGGGAAGGCGGGTGGGCGGTGCCGTAGGAATGACAAGGATAGAGAAGGCCGCCGTGACAGCAGGGCGGTGGTGGGGCGGAATGGGCACGGGAAAAGACGAGCAAAAAGGCGTTGTGGTCTGTACAGTGCATTTTTTGAAGCTTCAGGCAATCGGTCACTGCTCGAAACTCAATCCTTGGCATCTGGCTAGGCATCAACAACAGCAAACGGATGAGGGGGGGAAGAGGGCGTGCGCCACCGCATCACCCTTACCCCCCTTTGTGTAGCGCCACCAAGGCGCAAAAGTCCTCTCGGTGGTGACCAACCAACGTGCGGGCTAAGCATGTTCGACGCGAGCGCAGAGATTGGAAAACAAACCGACGCTCGCTGACGCCTTCACTGTTGCGACATTCTCAACCACAGCACAAGGTTTTTTTCCGCGAGATGCTACCTGGAAGACGTCGGCAACGCCCGGACTGAAAATCACGTCCCACATCAACAGCGCCCACAGCGCACGCAGCGGCGACCCCTCGCAGTGCCAGCCCGCCCAGCTCCCTTCCTCCCGCTGCGACAGGTGCTGTAGCACCAGGCTCTCCACCGTGCACGCCGCGCCATCGCCATATCCCACAAACCGGCTCTTCACTCCGATCTGTTGTGCAGAAAGGGGAACATTTGTACCCGGAAATGCATACAAGACAGCCCACGGATTCGGGAGGTGGGGCGGGGCGGTCGTTGGTTGGACGGGGAAATAAAGGGGGGCATAAACAGATATGAGAACCAGTGGGAGGCGCATGCTGTGCTCTGGTGTTGCTGTAACTTGTGCAACACAGCAGTGCGACATGCAAGGGGGAGGAAGTGCTAACTATTCCGGCGCAACACGTGAGGCGGCGGGTGAGGGTTCAATCGTGAGCGCGCGATGAATGCCGACGATGCTACCACGGCAGATGCGGCACGGTGGAATACCGCGCCGACCAGCACAGAGACAAACCCGGTCCGCACCTCCCGGTTAAGCCGCCTCCCCGTAATGCTGATCTCCGGGACGCCCACTCGCCCGTCGTTTTCTGTCCCGTCCACGATAATATTTGTCACCTCCGAAGCTGCCGTCGCCGCTAAAACCACTCCCGAAATGCTCTCATCGTCAAAGAGGTTCGGCACCTGCGACAGCTCAGCTACGCCTTCGCATCTGAGGGTACGCGCCACTGCTGCTTCTGCTGCAGGATCAGTTGTTGTCTCCGGTGCGGCCTCTGGATCCGCCTTCTTCGCAACGCGTCCTCCACCACCGCCGGTACCACCACTGCCGCCGACGGTTGCCTGAGAACCACCGCCGCCGCTGTTTTTGTGTTGTTCGAACACGTCGCCACTCTCGCCATTGCTCGACCTTGTGGAAGGATCCGCCTTCACTGGCGCGGTTTCCTTTTCCGTGTGCTTACAGCTGCTGCTGACATTGCCGCCGCTGCTGCCACTGCCACTGCCACTGCCACTGCCAAGAGCTGGGCGCTGCTGCTGTTTTCGTCGCCGCTGTCGCTCCTTCTTCTTCTTCTGGGCTCGGACCCGCGCTTGCTCGACGGCTGGATCCTCAAATACGTCATCCTGGTCGTCATCGCTGCTAACACCACCGTCATTGCCACCGCTGCAATCGCCACCGGATCTGTACCCGATCACTCGTTCTGCAGGAGTTTGTCGTTTGGGTGACTTCAAAGACAACAGGTTCGGGGCCAGGAGCGCGGGAGGGGGCAGCTGGAAAGTCTTTGAACTGGTGGACACCTTCTCGTTGAAGGCTCTTTTAGAAGTGACATGAAACCGGACAAAGACAGACAGAGAG
>CACKRE030005131.1:336528-350778 GCA_902602495.3 Ectocarpus sp. CCAP 1310/34
AGAGAGAGAGAGAGAGAGAGAGAGAGAGAGAGAGAGAGAGAAGAGAGAGGCAGAGGCAGAGACAGAGAGAGACAGAGCGCAACACAGACAGAAAGGCAGACAGAGAGGAGCCAAAGAACACAGTGAGAGGTCGTGACAGCAACGAACTTGGGGCGGGAACTTCGCTACACTCCGAACATGCAAGTCGGCACCAAAGAGTGGGATAAGTAGAGGTTATTCATATGCAACCTGCGCGGGCCAAAAGTGAACAGGCGGCAACAGGTACGCACCTCGTGGACAGCATGGAAGCCCTCTTCTCCAGAGCCAGGCGATCGCCCCCGCGAACCTGGGGGTCCCTCAGGCCCTCCTGAGAGGCCCAGAGCGCGCACAGCAGGCGCTTGGCGTGTGCGAGGTCGAGCGACAGGCGGTTCCACCAACGCCCTCGTCGGTGAGGCGTGTACCTGCGCCGGGAGAATATGGACGACCGCATGCAGGCATGCGGGATGACAATTACGGCCTACGATCGACGAGACAAGCTACTTGCTTGGGCGATTGAGTGGACAAGCAGTTTCCACCGTGGACATTGTTACGACGCATCGTCGTCGTCTTTGTCACTTTCATAGTGAAGCCAGCCCTGATCTCTACCCGGCACCCTGTGTTCTGTAATCGCCAAGGACAAGAAGCGAATCGACTGTTGGTTTTACTCCTAGTCGTACACTAGATGAGTTTCCATAATTTCCCTCCACGACCACAAACTTTCGAACATGAAATAGCACCAGGCACCACATGCTCATGGCTGCTGACGAGTTGGCGTACATCACGTTGTAGGACATGCCTCACACCAAAAAACGTCGAGCAGCGGTGACGCTGCTGTGCGCGCTGCATCGCGCGTTGGGGGTTGGCACACCGACGCAGCTCTTGACGCATAGCACTGGCGTCGCCGACAAAGAGTATCATACAGAAACTAACCGCACCTCGTTGCCAGCAGCTGGGTTAACAGCTCGACGGCGCCCTCGTAGTCCCTCGCTCTTTCTAGAAGCGCCACTCCTTCCCACACCGCCGAAGCCAAGACCCAACCCGCTTCGAGCTGTAGCAAGAACTCCGGCACCTCGTTGTTGCTGCCGACTACGTCCCCCTTCCCCTCCTCAGTACCGCTTCCCGTAGCTGCCCCCACCTGCTCTCGTACTGGAGCGAAATCTGACGTGGGGTCTCCTCCAGAAGCAACCCCCCCTGCCGTCACGGAGACCAGTCTCAATTTCGGTTCGTTCTCGTGGTGTCGTGACTCGCTGGGATGCGTGAGCAACGCCGGCGCACATTTTCCATCTTCTTGCTGTTGCTGACGAGGACGCTCCGCACGACCCGCGTAAGTGCTCGTTCTCTTCTGACCCACCTCCTCTGGTGTTATCTCCCTGACGGGGCGAGTCCAAGCCTCTGGGGGCTTGTCCAGGCCGCACCGCGCCCTCAGTAACCGCGACAACTTGTCATCTTCCTCCATCCCTCCTCTGACGCCATTCTTGGCAGCAGAGAAACCAGACGAGGGAGACGAGACCTGGGAACCCAAAGTGACGGCCGGACTCCCGACATGGGCGTGCAGGCACCGTGAGCAGGCGAAGGATATCGCCGCTGCTATCGCATTTGAAGGATCTGTGGTGGTGGTGACGGCAGCGGTAGTGACAGCGGTAGTGACAGCGGCGGCAGCGGTACGACCAGTGCGCCCCTCGTCGTCACCTTCCGAAAAAAACTGGGCGATCATGTCCTCCAGCTGGCTCACTGCAGACCGAATCACCTCCGCCTCCTCCTCCCCTTCGTCCTCCGCTGCTTGGGCCCCTTGTCGGCCCTCGTCCATTTTAATGCGCTCTAGGTTAGCGTTCAGGCTGTCCGATTCTTCTTTCCGGAAAGCAAACGGCTCCTCGACGTTTTCAAGCTCCCCGTCGCTATCCACAACCAAAACCTCCGGTCGCGATCTTTTTCCGGCCGACCTCCCGTTTTCCTCCTCCTCCCCCTCCTCCTCCTCTTCCTCCTCCTCCTCTCCCTCCTCACATTCCGAACCGCCTGCCACCCGTGCAGCAGCGACCGCCGCTGGTCCTGCCTGGCGCCCTCGAGAAATTTCCTCCATGGCTCCGTCCAGAGCGCACCGCAGCTCTACTGCTGCTTCCCACCTCAAGAAGTCACCTCTCTGCTGGAAGGCTCTTGCTTGCGGGTTACACACGTAGGATGCGTACCTTGATCGACGACAGCAGGGGATGCAGGGTGGTGTTGGCGGGGAGGGGGGTGAAGGGTGGAAGATCGAGCACACTCTTAAGCGGCAGTGCCATGCAATGATGTATTCTACACCTTGTCCTGCAAGGTGAAAATCTGTCAGCTTCATTTCCGGGATAGCCTGCGCCTGCGCGGATTCATGCTTACCACGGACAAGCTCTTTGCTCAGGACGCGACAGAACACAGCAAATGGGAGGCACTTCGGACCCATCAGTGGGCAGATCGAGATTTCCAACTACCATGAAGAAAACCCTGGCGATGCGAACCATGCAAACCAGCAAACACGAGCTTGGCGGCTTCCAGTTAGGCCGCTGTCAGCGCAGCACCACACCTCGTTTTGCCGAACGCCGCGGAGAGACCTGGAGACCAAGATGACAAGGTCCCCGTGATTCTCGCACCACGAACGGACGCCGCCCCAACCCGCCCGCTGCTCAGAGCCCCCGTGTTGCAAGTCAGGTACATCAACCGCAGTGCTCTCTTGAAGACTAGCTGAGGGCCGCCAGCCACAGCCACCAACCAGTGGCAGCGCTGTTTCTTTCCCCGCATACCCGCGCCAACAACAGTAGAACCAGTGTCGCTACTGCCGCCGCCGCTGCACCTCGTCGCGGTCGTATCAACTCCCAACGCCTCCACGGAGACCGAGATCAGGCGCTCGATCTCCTTCACAAGCGGGGACTTGACGCCCCACAGGGTCTGCTGACCGGCTAGTCTCCGCCGCAGTTCTTCCAGTAATTCTCGCCGCCCTCCCCGAGCTGCCCCCGGCGCCGTCCCAGAGGCGGCCCCTGCTCCTTGCCGTCTGGAATGTTTCGAACCTGAGCGCGCCGGCTGGTGACACCTTGCTGACTCCTTGCCTGCTTGCGGGCGCGTCGGCGTGCCCTTCTTACTCCCCCCCGTCCTCTTCAGTAGCGTTTTAATCTCGGGCGATCGCATGCAGCACTCAACCGCGGCGAGAGCGGCCTCAAGGCCGGGTCCTGTGCGCCCTACATTGTCCGGCAGGGCGCCCAGGAACCTAGCTTCCACCAGCTCTTGCAAAGACGATTGTATCTCTCCGTGCAGAACAGTGAGCTCCCGTGGCGTGAGAGCGACAGACGCCTCTGCGACTGCTGCCAGTGTTGCAGCCTCTGCTGCCTCTGCTTCTGCCTCTGCCGCTACTGTCGCTGCTTCTTCTGCCGGTGGTGTTGTTCCCGGTTGTGGCGGCGATCCGGTCGAAGGACAAACGCCTTCGGGCGGATGGGCTTCGTCCCGATGTAGCTCAGCGGGTATCGTCACACCCTCTGGTTCCAGGCCTTCGCTAACTGACAGCACGCCAGGAGGGCTTTTGTTGTCGGCGCGAGGGGATAGCGCCCTTTCGCCTACAGCAGGCGCAAAAGGAGTGCGAGGCGGCCCGAACGTGGTCGATTCATCTCGCCGTTCGCAGCTGACGTGAGCCTTGGGGGTGGGATCTCCCCCGGCAGCGGCAGCAGCAGCAGCAGCGGCAGCGGCGGCAGCAGCATCATCGGCCGTGGTGGCGGCGTTCCGCCGACGAACCCACAAAGGCGTCCCCGAGCCAACTTCATCGTAGGCAAACATACTGTCTGCTCGGAACCACGGGCCCTTCCGCTGAAACAGACGGACGTACAGCGTCTTGCTGGGCTCGGAGAGCCGCTCGAATCTCTGTGCCACGTCGCGTTCCTCCGCGGTAAATAGGCGGGCGTAGTCTGACCGTGCGTACATCACCGTGCCCATGGCTTCCTCGAAATGTCGAACGTAGGTTGACCTTGGAGGTGGTCGAGGATTCCCCTCCGCCCTTGTGTCGTCGGCTACTACCCTTGCTACTGCTGCTGCTACTCCTGCCGCCGCCGTTGACACCGTGGGAAGTGTTTCCAATGACGACAGTGACCCACCAGTGGGTATCATCGCCGTTGGGGCCGTCACGATCCGCGGAAGCTGCTGCAGACACGAAGAAGGAGGAGGAATGGCAGGGGGGCTGCCGGCTTCTCGCGCCTCGGCAAATGATGCGCGATGGGGCTGATCATTATTGTCGACGGTTCGCCCTGGTGGCGTTCCGCGAGGTGGTATTGCAGTCGGTTGTGGTGGTCGCCGCGACCGACCTTCCTCGGTGATGCTTCCTTCTTCGCCCTTCTGGTGGAGTTGGTCGTCTTGGGTTCGGTGGTGGACGGCTTCTTCCGTTAGATCGATCACCGTTGAATTTTCTTCTCGCTGCCGCTGCGCCGGAGACAGGGACGACGATGCCGCCCAGGGGGAGGAAGGGCGTGGTCGTTTGCGCGACGAGGAGAGGCTTGCCCATGGAGAGCTTCTCTCGGGGGATCCTTTCTTCCGCATGCTGTTGTCCATGGTTGTCGCAGTGTTCTGCGGTGATGCCGCTGGTCTTGGTTGTGCGGGAGAAGAGAACCCCACCGTTGGCCACGTCCGCGGAGATCGGGGAAAAGTTGGCGTCGGCGAAGCCTGTGCATGTTTCGCGACGTGGGTGCGGGGACAGCGGGACATGGAGAAGATATTTCTCAGCGGCAGTCAAACGCCAAAACTGGCCGCTGCTGCGGCTGCTGTCGTACCACCACAGCAATAGACTCGAGAAATCTTGACTCAAAGATACGGATACTCTGCACAACACGTACGTAGTACCGCGAACAAGCGGAGTATTTGCCTCTACGCAGCAACACGTACATTGCAGTTGCCGGCCATTTCATCAGCGTCAAGTCTCTGTTGTTGGTGGTGCCTGCTGTGCTTCAGAGGGAGCGAGAGTTTTCCGCGTTTTTTCATGCTGAACCTTGGTTGCCTAGTCGCTCTCCAGCACTAGACAGCACTAGGTTGCCACAGGAGTAGTATCAGCGATACGATGATAAAATGATAGAAGCGAGAGAGGTGGTCCTGAGCACGGAGGACGTGGTGGTTCGTGAAGGCGGTTCAAGGGGGCGAATTTGAAATGTGCGGCGGAACTAGGTGCTGGGAACCAGAGGCCACACGATTGGTGTTGCCCAAAAAGAAGATGTACTCGCATGTGCAGTAAATCTCCTTCGCGTGCACCCCATGGCTGTGGTCCAAGTGTGGTCCGGTAGGACTGCACAGCGGGCGCCCAAACGCGGGCTTCCACCCACAGACACGAGGAAACATGGATCGATACATGGGATCCACGATGTTTTGCAAGGAGTGCGTGGCGGAGAGCGATATTTATGTCGGTGAGTGCGTGTAGATTGATGGACCCTTGGAACAAATTTTGTTCGTCGATCACCTACCTGGTACCTGGTGGTTGTGGGACTACTTGACGCCCCAATCTCATTGCCCCCAAGCCCCACGGAAAGGCAGTACATGGGAAGGAAGCCATACATAGCCGCAACGCACACCGATCAATCTCCCGACATATGTTGTTATCCTCACCGCCTCTAATTTAGCGTCTCCTTCGCTGCTGCTGCTTTATTTTTTGTCGCCAGATCCTCGCGCCGGAGAGATCATCTGCCGGACGTGCGCCGTTGTTATCGGCGAGCGATGCATCGATGACGGGGCGGAGTGGCAGACGTACGCTGAAGACAGCAACAATGGCAGGGCCGATCCCAACCGTTGCGGTACGTTTGAGTGCTCGCGTTCTTTCCGCAGTTTTTCTCATCTGTGGTGCATCGTAGAATTGCAAGCACAATAAGACGCTCTTCTTGCTGATTTGGACCTCGCCTCGGATCAGCTCTCAAACCCAGCACATTAATTTCATCAACGTACACAAATGCTCCGCGCTTAGATGATCGCTGGTACATACACGAACAGACATTTGGCACACCCGGCATCATCACCGAAATACTAGAGCCATGACTCACGGAGGCAAGCACATCGAATTGTTTGTAAACATGCGATTTGGATGAGATGCATATTGCTGACCGGGAACGCATGTACCATGCGCTTATTATGTACCCCTCTTGTCTGATCGAGGATTCAGGATCGTGCAGCTGCGTGTTACACCGCCCATGGTCGATTAGGCCACTCGTGTTGCAGGTACGTTCTACAGCAACCCTGTGCCGTCTTCTTTTGTTTTGGTTGCTTCCGTTTTTTTGCCAGTCAAACAACAGGAAATGGAGACCATCACCTCATTTTTTGGTGTGTTGATGTGACTCGAAGCGAACGGTGCATCTCGCGCTGTCTTCCCTCTCCTTATCTGGTCCACTCTCGACGACCATTAACCACTTTTCGAGCAAACATAATGCCTTCCATAGACAGAAATTTCTAGATGCCCCCCCCGAAACGCCGCTTCTCCACTTACCAGTCTACCCCTTGCCTTGTTTCGGCGGTCGCCTGCCCTTACCCTCGCCGCGCAGGTGCCGCTGCAAGCCCTCTCCTGTCGGCGAAGTCGGGCATGAACACCCTTATCGAGGGCGGGCAAGACTCGAAGCTCACGGCGAAGCTGCAGAAGCTGCAGGGCATGGCCGTGAAGGAGTCGGCGTCGGAAAGGGCTCTCAAGATGGACTTCTTCGGCAAAGTGCGCGAGTTCGGGAACAGACTGGGCCTCACTCACGCCATGCAGGTGGGTCGTTTGAGGTGGTCGCGGCGGGGGGGGTGTTGGAGCAGGACCTGCAACGAGAGTCATGGCCAGTGGTAGATTTGGGGGTCCATTCTTGCGGTAGGCTATGGATGTACTTAATTTCGTACCCTTGTTCACCCCCAAACTGATTTGAAACCTACCTGCCAATCCCATGGCCATGGCCAACGCGACTGATGTCCCCGCTTTTTTTTTGTCTGGTTTGGTCTACCCTCGTTGTTGCTACTGTTGTTTCAGGAGCACGCGTGCCTGTTGCTGCGGAAGGCGGAGGACAGCGGTTTGTTCAAGGTCAAAAAGGCCGAGCGAGGGGTAGCCATCTGCGTGGCGGTGACACTTCTCACGTGTCGGCAGTGGCGACGGGGTCAGACCATGAAGGAGATGTCCACCATGTTCAACGTGTCGCTCAAAGCCCTCAACAAAGCGGTCAAGGTGAGTGAACCAATCCCTTCCCCCGTGCGTTGCTCGCATTTTATGAGGCTTTGAGGACTCGTTCAACAATAATGTTTCTTTTCTGCTATGCCCCTCTTGGCCCCTCCGTGCTGTGCGTGTGCACATTCTGCTGTCTGCTCCTTCTCCCTCGGCGGTCGGCGGACGTGTGCCAAAAAGGTCCCATGCATTTGAGCACGGGCGGGCCGGATTCGACGAATACGCACAGTAGTCACGGCATACGTTGTAGATGAAACTTGATCAACAGTACATGAACTCCTACAACTTTCATTTGAGCGGCCAAGACCCTAAACTCCCCCCCCCCTCCCCCTCCTCTTTCCGGCATTCACCCCTTTCTTTCGCTCGGTAGAAACTAAGCAACCTGGAGATTGAAAGGGCGCCATCGCTCCGGGGGGAGCACCACATCCCGCTGCTCTGCGACAAGCTGGGTCTTCCGCCGTTCGTGTCGGTGGCGGCCAGGCACGCGGCGCAGCAGGCGAGCAGGTGGGACCTGGTGGACGGCATGAAGCCCTCCGCGGTGGCGGCGGCGGCGGTGCTCCTGGTGTGCTCGTGCTGGAATCCCGCCGCTTGCGGTGACGGCGTCGTCGATCGGAGATCAAAGAAAGCAAGAAAAACGCAGCAGCAGCAGCAGGCGGCGGTGGAGGGGGAGACGTGGGATGTTAGGCCGGCGGCGGTGTCGGAGGCTGGGGGGACGACGGTGATGGCGATGAAGCGACCGTTCCGGGCGATGTACGAGCAGCGGGGGCGCCTGTTCACGGTGGAGTTCCTGGAGAGGCGCGCGGCCAAGGAGGTGACGCTGGAGACGCTCAAGCCTATCCTGATGTGATAATCGACGGTGAGGAGGCGTCGCACCTGTTGGGGGAGAGAAGGAGGTCTCGGCGACATTGTCCCTTTTCGTCTTGGCGGCGAGACTGGTAGCACGAAGTGGGGGCGACGGTGAAAAGAGCTTGCTTTATTTACTTGCGTCGAGGGATAGTGCTTCTTTTAGGCGTCAAAAGGCGGGTAAAATCGTCTACTTTTGTGTCCATTTCCCCCTTCTTACTCCCCCTTGAGTTTTAGAAAAACTGAGGTCGCCGGTCCACGACTCTCGGGGACGATCTGGCAGGTGGAAGTGAGTTGAAGCGGTTCGGTGGCCCCCAGTCCCCCTTTCTCCTATCTTTGTAGGCGATACATCAGATGGTTCGTCGGAGTGGGGCAGGGGAGGGGTAGCGATTCTCGGATTTTGTGATTGCTCGTGAGACCTTCAGGCCGGAAGGCAGGCAGAGCAATCACTCAGCGCCGCGCCCCTTCACACCCCTTCCACAACGAAAAAGTTGGACCGTTTTTGTTTGTTGGTTGCCCTAGAGGTAGCATTGTTTCGGTGGACTTGAGGTGTTGGGCGTTGGATGGGGTAATGAGGGGATGAGAACCGCTTTTTAGGTCCCTGGGTTGAGCGGGGGTGGGTGGGGAGGGCTTGAAACATGTTAGCGTTGGCTGCTGATGCTGCTGCTGCTGTCATTGGAGTTCGATCCGGGGTCGAAAAGAGAGAGGCTTGTGTACTATGATAGGAGGAGTTTGGGAGGGGCAGTCGCATATAGCTCGTCCGCTGTGTCAAAAAAGCAGCGGCGGCGGCGTCCCCCCTTTCTCCTGGCCCCACCCTCGCTCTTCGTTCCGTTGGTCTTGGAGGTGACTCCGTAGAGTCCTTCCGAGGTATATCCAGCCCCCCCCTACCCCTTTCCCTGCCTCCTCCTTTGTCCTCATGGCTGGTCCTTGGCGTGAAAATAGAGTGTTGCATAGAGTCTGAAAGAGGTGCGACACACGAGACGAGGCGGAGAAATGTTTCCCAGATACATGCTCGTGATAGTTGTCTGTGGTGTGTGGGTTATTGCATGTGTGTGTTAAAGCGTCTCTACTGCCATGCGCGCTTTTTTGTCTGGTGCGGTGAGTGTGTACAAAACGAAAGAGTTAAAAAATGGTTGTTGTTCCGCCTAGAAGGTAACTCGATTTACCCTTTGCCCTATGCGGTTCACACAATGTGCGCATTTTAATGAAAAATGAGCATATCAGAATGATTTCCCTCCCTTCAGAAAGAAGTGTCGCAGTTTTACAGTAACCCCAGCCGCGTTTGGCTCTCCCTTCGGGTAAGACTTCCCAAGCCACACGCTGTTCGCGGCGATAAATCGTATGAACCGGGTGGCTGTCCAGAAAACGAAAGTTCCGGGGAGGGGGTGGGTTTTGATGAGAGGACACAGTGCGAGGCGGGAAATGCGGGGATGCGTTGAACTCGCGATATCCTCTGCCAAATTTGGAATACGCCCCTTGGGGTAGTGATTTTCTTGACACGTATATTAATGTTTCGCGGAGGCAGCCGACTGGCGTGGTCCGCACCAGTAGTCGCATTTTTTTTTTTATATCTGACGAGGTGATTTTGACGGAGAGTACGTTGTGTTTGCGTATGTCATTTCCCGCCACGTGGGTGCTTCACGTTGTTGTAATTTCGTCTTGCGCTGTCCGGATGCGCTACTTCGATTGATTGTGATCTGGGTTGGGGGGAGGGAAGGGGGGGGGTACTTGGCCGGGAGGCATCGCGTGCCATGAGCAGGGAAGGCCAATGCAGCGAGCAAAGTTGCGGTCGAAAGCGGTTTGGAGTTATCACGTCACATTTTACACGAGCAACGATGTAGTATGCACCCGCAGTAGGGCGCGAAGGCACATAAACGAATACGACCAGATGGCAAAACGTTACGATTCGGTCGGGTGGAGGGTGTTGTCCTTCCCCCCCATCATCCCCGCTGTGCTTGCTTTAGCGATGCTGTTGTCTAGGGGACGGGAATACCTTAGGGTGGGGTGCTGCATTGTTTACGGTGCGGTTCGACAGACAGAATGTTCACGTATGGTTGTATGACGTCGTACATAACTCCCCGAGCGTGGGACGAGAAAGCAGAAGCAAGTGCGTGCGGGTAGCTGTTGTTGTTCTCCAGGAGGCGGAGGCGGGAGAATCAACGTAGCGGTGGCAGCACGTGTGCAAGCGCAAGTGCGGTTGTACGTACGTTAGAAAGAGATAGGGAAAGTATGCATGCAACCAAGCCAAGAAAGAACAAACTTGCTGCGTGAAATGACGTTGGTTGGGTCGGGTGGAAGAAGGTCCTCCAGGAGGGCTTTCTGTTGTGTTCATCGCCGTCGGAAATTGCTAGGGACGTGTGTGGCGGGAGGCTCTGCACTTCAAATAGGAGAGGGTTGTACACTATGATAGGAGGAAATGCGGGGACTGTTGCATATAGCTCGTCCGTTGCTCGAAAAAAGCAGCGGCGGCGGCGTCCCCCCTCTTCCTCACCCCACCCCCCTCTCTTNCACTTCGTGAACTCGGCAACCAGGTTACCGTTTTTTTTTACCTCTGGTTATTTTTGGTGGTAACCACAATGGTGGTTGAGCAGATCATGTTGTGCGGGGTCGAGAACCCTCACTCCGCGCAAGGGGGATGATCGCACCACGTTGTGTTAAATCGGTCAAGCACCCTCGAGGCAGTTACACAGTGCTTATTACTCTGTCTCTGGAAGTGAAGCACCAGAAAGTAAATTAAGTCATTCGCAGTTGTCATCCGTATGCAAGGAAGTAAGCACAAGATGCCGAACACCCTTAGCAGGATGCAGCGCACCCTTCATGCGACTCGCCGAATATCTCACGGCGCTTCGCGCTTGGTGATGTGAGAGCCTGGTCCGGTGAGAACCCGGCGTGCTCCGTCCCGGCTTTGTAGGGATGCGAGGTCAATGGTCTAACGACTACGGCATGCACGACTATGAATACACCCCCCCCGCGCGCCTGTGCTGGGTATCGTTTGTGTGGTGAACGCATCGCTTTTGACAACGTAGGGATACGTTCGCGTCGGGCGCTGGTTCTGGGTGACGATCTTTCTCAAACAAGACGTGATCGATGTTGGCAGTACTTTGCTTTTGAGCAAATTGTTTTCTGGCTATTTTCTGGCTATTCCACAGGAAGGAGTACGGAAGGATACGCATCATATGCCTGTGTCGCCCGTTGCTGGGAATACATTGGCCGGAACGCTGGGTGCGCTACACCGCTGCTTGCATGCACGCATGCGAGCGTATGTCCTCACCAAGAAAGGGAATATGGCGAGGAATTCTGGGCCGAGGATGAAAACAGCGCACGGTTAGACGCCCAGAATCGATTGTTGTGCTGCCGTGACATTGGAACCAACGTTCGAACCAACCCGTCCTCATGTGTTCGCTAGAATGATTCAGACATGTCTTCCCATTCTCCCATGAGGTCAGTGTCGCCCCGTTCATCCGCGCAAGCTCCTCTAGTACGTCCGTGTTATACGGACTACCGCGCAATAGCACCTGGGATTTGCGTTAAACAGGCCGCTAACAAGCATAATTTTCCAGAGTGAACTCACCAAAGGCTACTGTAGGAAGGTACCAAGTTTTTAGGTGTTCCGAGCACTGGGTCAGGTCACCGTTACATGCACGCGATGGACGGCACAAGGGACGGGCAGTCTGGCTCCGGCTCTCGACAGAAAACGTTGATCCTGTCGACACGCGACAAATGAATCTTCTACCATCATGTCATGGCGACAACGAAATCAATGCATCGCACACCATCGAAGGCGCAATACAAACGAACCAAGCTTCGGGTATCACATTCCAAAACCAACCGACGGATGGCAACGTGTGCATCAGCCCAGAAACAACAACAATCCAAAAACAAGAGGGAATCGAAAAGCCATCAGTAACATTTTTCGGAACACAACACGGCAACCCCAGGCCGCGGGGCGTTTTACCATCAAATTTTTTCGAGTGGCCACGGCGTTTTACTATACAGGACGACTCCGCACAGGTATAAGGACTCCAAGCGTGGTGCTAAGTGCCAGGACTTAGTTCCCGTCAAGCGGGAGGCGAAGGTAAGTCTTTTCTCCAAAGCGAGAACGACTGGATAATCGTTTGGTTCCGACCTCCTGCAACCAACGCTGCATCTCTCGCCTCTCCACGCGAACCTGACACGAGCGACAAAAAGAGTCAAAAGCGACAGCGCGGCCAAGATATCAAGGCTTGGCGCATGACCTTTGTTACACCGTTTGGTGTGGATGAGATCGAGAAGCAGCGTGCTGAAGCAGTCCCAGGTCTCGCCCACCGAAGCAAGGTTGTGATGGACCGACCATCACCATTTTCGACCCACAAGACACAGAGCCAACCTACATCCCCAAACGTGTCAACCAGTATCCGAGCAACCCCTTCATACACCTCCAAAACAGCGACGTACGAACAGACCATGAACCACCTTCCTCAAGCCAGCGAGAGCACAGCCATCTCTGTGACACCGCCCGTATAAATCCATCTGCCACAACATTTATTCGCGGGCGGTGTGCGCATGGTAGACGCTACGAGTGTTTTCATCCATCTACATTCGTCTCCTTTCCGTACCTGCCCTCGACTGTTGGACGGCTCCGTCACCACCAACGCCGGCTCGACGCTCGCGAACGCCTCCAATACTGCCCCTCGGCGCCCCGCGTTCGCCGGCTTCCCCCTGGTCTTCGTGGCCCTCCCCGCCCCTCCCGCCCCGCCCCCGCCCCTGGCCGTTCTACCCTCCCCCTCCTCTGCCTCCCTCGCCCCTCGCGCTCCCGCCCACTGCACGACGAGGCCGTCGGTGACGCCGCCCACGGCTTCGACCGCCTTCACGACCCTCCGCACGGCGGAGGGGATCACTGCCACCGGCGCTTTTCTCAGGTCCACCCAGAGCAGCGGCGCGTCTGTCCCCCACACCACCCCCGCTTCAGCCGCCGTAGTTTCCGTTTCCGGCGTACCCCTATCCCGCTCGTCCAAACTACTGCTGCCGTCGCCGTTTCTTCGCGAGGAGGAAGAAACCGGCACATCCCTGCCGTCGCCAGAATCATTATCACCGCTACCCCCTCTGCCGTGGCCATCTCGGTATCCGGTGCCGTCCTGCCGCCGCCGCACCCCCCGCTGCTGACGGGTTGCCGCTGCAGCAACCTTCTCGCCCCCGCCAAAGCCGATAGCGGCACCACCCGCTCCGGGCACTCGTCGCCGGCCGGCCGCACCAGCGGTCGCCCCCGATGACGCGTATGCGGTGGCGGCAGCGGCAGCAGCGGCGGCCGCGGCGGCGGCGGCCCAAGTCTGACCGGCGGCGGGGTCCGGGAGGATCCGCCGGCGGATGGCGTCCGCGTAGATTCGGTCGGCCTCCGAGGTCTCGCCGCACGCCGAGAGGGCGCCGATCGCTGCCGACACCATGTACGGCTCCTCCAGCGCCAGGGTTCCCGGTCTCTGATTTGGGGTGATGTTTGTGAAAAGCACGAGGGATAAATAGGCAATCTCTCACGATGTGCGTCGAGGTCGTTGGAGGCGGTCCTCCGATCAAATATCCGATTGTAGACCGCACCGGTGGCCATGAACGCGATGTGGATCGTGAATGAGCGGCGTCGCTCATCAAAGAGAGCAGCACATGGTTGTGAACCATGCCATCAGAATGTTTGGATGGTGGATGCGTGGGGCGGCCATTATGCCGAATACAAACACCACGAAACAAGCATATTTTCCCGCAATACACTCTTCGCATCGAATCGCGCGTGCCCATTCACGTGTTGCTCGATACTCTGGCCATGTTTTTCAGAGGCGTGGGGGGTGAGGCGTGTACCACGGCCTTGCTATTAAGGCGTGTGGAGAAAGAGGGAAGAGACGGAGAAGATGGCACGACACAAATGCACGAACAAGAACGGCAGATAATCTACCAACAAACAGTCACACAGAGGAAGAAGGAACGACACAAACACGCAGCTAATCAGACAAGCACCAGGCGGGGCAACTTTCGATCGAAATCGCAACCAAGAAGAGCAGGCCACCGACTACAGTCGGGACGAAACCTGACGGTGCGGGGGTAAGGGGGGCGGGTGCGGGCCCGGGTGTTCCCACCTTGCCGGGGGCTTGGTCGGTGTTCATCTCTGCCAGGCACCGTAGGACTAGATCAGGCCGCCGTGCGGCACCGCAAGCCTGCGGAGGTCATCAGAGGGCAGGGGGGGGGGGGGGGGTCGGGGGGAG
>CACKRE030005131.1:369154-379386 GCA_902602495.3 Ectocarpus sp. CCAP 1310/34
TTTACAACGTCGTTGCCAAGCGACGAAAACCCAACCCCGATGGTAAACACCGGGGGGGGAGAACGATGGGGGGGGCAAAATAGAACAGGATGGGACAAAGTGTGTGCAAGGTGGGACCGGGGGGGCAAAACAAGTCCAGGCCAAACAAGGGGTGCGCCTCACCAACTGCGTGCAAGTACAGAACACAGCCAGATAGCGACACACAGCAGCAGGCCCCTCGTGTATTACCACTTGGTAGCGAGCACCATCAGCAGTTGAATAGCCCGAGTACCACGCGGAGGTTTTGAGCGTAAGTGCTATCGCTGTGCAGTCGTAGTGGCATCAGCAACAGCATCAGCGGGCGGTGCATGAAACATCCTTCGAGGGTGCACCCACCGATCGCATCCACATCTTGACTCTGCTCTCCCCGGGGTCTTGCACCCAGGACGGCTCCGGGCCGGCGGCTTTCCGCTGAGCTGAACAGGAGGAACGTTACCGACGAGATACATCCAAGGAGAAGAGGCTTGATAGACACACGGGAGGGGGCGATGTAGCAGCTAAGCAAACGCCATACAAGCAAACATGCGTCCAGGGAGGGTGCGCCAAAAGTAGCGGCAGACCGGCGGCGGTGGGGCGGGGTGATTCCGCCGCGTTTTGCATGGGGAGAGTATATGGTACAGCGGTACAGCAGTGTGCGGTAGACTCCCAACGTTGCACTCAAGCATTGAAGAGACATCAGAGTACATCGATGAACATGGTGGCCAAGGGACGTATCTGCGCAATGCTGGATGCACGCACACGATGATGAAAAAACGATGCTGAATCGTACCTATCGCTGTGACACGGGGCTGCAGTTCAAAAATCTCAACATCAACTTACCATCCTTCGACTCAGCTTCATCTTGTGCTTTCGAAAATGATGGCGTCGTCGGCGTGGACAACGACCCTTTCCCCGCACGATTTCCCTGTTTTTGCTCCCTTCCGCCAATCGTGCCGGTTTGGGTAGACTCAGCATTAGCAAAACATCGGCAACGCGCTGCCGGTGCAGATGTAAATTGGCGACGACATGATACTCTCGTGGCCCCGCTCAACAGCGAGGTTCTCCTGAACACCGGAAAATGCCACGTGAATGACTCGACAGGTCTGAACCCATGCGTCGCGAAGAACAACGCTGCGCTCAGCAGGAAGGGTAGGCCCCGCAGAGTTGCCATCAGGTGGTGCTGTCCTCCATCAGTAAGATAAAAACAGCCAAGATGCAGCACCGCACAGCGGGCAGTCATGAGGCTGGCTCCGGAGCTCCGCACACAACCTAGAACCCTGGTAGCTGGTACGCAGAAGGACGGCCAATGACTGCACGGAGCTCCCTAAGCAGGAGCACAGCCGGCAGCGGCACAGATCCGAGCAGAGACACACACTTCCACACACCGCGGCACGGCCTGTGAGCTGACACAACCACGCGCACGAACGGGAAGGAGGACCAGGTATGTTGTGCGTGACCTAAGCTACGCAAGTACCGTGGAATGCGGATATTACTTTTTATGATTTGCCCTCACTCAACCTTCAATGATGTGAACTTGCGAGCCTCCCGAACACGTTCAGCAGTACGCCTTCGAACTTCGAACCGCCGCTGGGCATATATTTCGAAATTGGTGTCCATTTCGTAGCAAAGTACGACACGATAGCACAGGACCATAAGATGAAACGCCCCCCAAGGAATGATATCCAACGCCCGCGGTGCTAATATGTTTGGAACTCACACCAGGAGCCGAAATACCACCAGTGTTACGTACGAAAGATAGCAGGCCCCCTCTGGTTTCGTGGAACAGCAGCAGGGTTCGATTGTCTGGCGGTCTTGAATGGTACATAGTCGTAGACATGGATGCCCCAGCTTCCTTAATTTTCGGAAACAAATCATAACATGCTTTTTGCACTCTGCGACCGCGCGCCTCACAGCGCGCTGATGCTGATGGAAGTTTCTTTATGCAAACAAAGTAACTGCTGTCTCCTTGGCACACAAATACCCGTACACATGAGGCGGAGATATCACCCCCCCCCTAGACCGACTTCAAAAGCTCGTGTTCGTGACGCCACCGCCGTCAGCGGTCTTGAGACTGGGTGCTATCAATGTTATCCCAGGAACGGGCATAGTCATCATGTGTGTTATATACAGTTAGCGCCCGCAATTAAGAAACGCTTATTTCAGGTCCAGCCTCGAATTCTTATTGTGGCCTATAAACTCAGCGTATGTCCTTCAATTCTTAAGTCAGGTTTCTTATTTCGTGCCGCCAAATCCTGCTGAATTCTTCGATCGGCAATTTCTAATTTTCTCTGCTCACGAGAGCTGGCGGAGAGCACCATCAAAACCGTACAGCAGACAGCATATCGTGGTTCGCAGCCTGTCTGGTGTGCTGTGCCAGAGCCGGAGCGCCAGAGAGCGCCAGAGCCGGCAGGGGGCCGAAGGGGGCGCCGCAAAAAAACACACTCCCCCTCGTCCCCCCCCCGGTGTTTGCCATCGGGATTAGGTTTTCGTCGCTTGGCAACGACGTTGTAAAACAAGCCAATTCACTTCGTGAACTCGGCAACCAGGTTNGTAGGGATGCGAGGTCAATGGTCTAATGACTGCGGCATGCACGACTATGAGTGCACCCCCCCCTCGTCGTATAACTAATAACGCACTTGGGAGGGGGGGGTAGTGGGAGAGGGGGGAAAGAGCGAAAGATAGAAGGAGCTGTGGGGTGTTTGTTATTCGACACACTCTCCCCGTAACCCCTCGTTTCTTATGCAGTAGGGCAGCGGTCGCCGCTGTTTTTTATTGAGACATTTCTTAATTGTGTGACCCAGCATGAGCCATGTTTCTTAACCCTATTTTCTTATTTTTCGTGGAAAAATGAGCCTTTATTTCTTAAAAAAATATTTCTTAACTGCGGGCGCTAACTGTATGATACACACGGAGAAGTACAGGCAGTTAACGCTACGTGCTCTCTCTCTCTCTCTCTCTCGTATCCCCCCCCCACATTGCATACTACCCACACACGTAGACCCCAGAGGGCACACACAGATCGGACTAATATTCAAACTACCAAAAACAGGTCCATTGCTTCACAAGCAAGGAGGTGCAGCAAGAGCCCGGTACGTCGACGGAAAGCCCTTGACGAGACGTTTCCACAACCACCATTTGTTTTTGTAGGCAATGTTGGTTATGGAGCAATCGAGCTTTGAAAATCGGTTTAGGGGAGGTGCTATCTCTCCGCCTTGTGCTGCATTCTCTTTAAGGCCCGGCGATAGTCATGAATGTTATGTTGTTTCATTACATGGCGACACTCTTCGCTGTTGGCGATTAGGGCGCTGTTGGCGTTCTTCGCCGGGGTCATGTGATCAGGGGGTTCATCACATCCTGTTGTCACCCTCCCGCCCCCTCATTTCCACACGACTTTCATGTATGCTCGGCAGGAGAGTCGCTGTAGGCAGTGATGTCGGTGAAAGCACCTCCGCTCAGTACCTCGCACCCGGCAAGGGCGGCAGCACTAGGGTAGTTCATTGCAGTCGTGTAACACCTCCCAATGCCACCCCCTCAACCCGTGGCAGCAGGCGCCGGAAGTCATGCATTGCATGCGGTGCTAGCATACCGAGTTAGCACACCCCCTTTGGTCCTTGCAAGCATGTGGCAGTGGTATAACACACCCTGGTTATCACACCCCCTTCATGGCTCCGCGACCTTCACTTCGTCACCCGGGCTACACAAGAAACCGCCTCCCCACAGAATACAACACCGGGTGTATTCTTTCAAATACCAAAACGTTGTCCCCGGGGTGTGTTATATTATTGTGTTCTTCCTTGATGTTTCCTATGTGTGCATACGTAACACCTTCTACTCTGGAACGGATAATCCTTTGTTGTGGTGATTTAACCCTCCTAGTACGCAGTCCCTTCCCCCCCAAAAAGATCGCAAAATTCATTGACAGTCGTTGGCAGGCTCGACAGTCCCTCCAAAGAACTCGTGGTGTTCTAAGCTCCTTGCCAGAGAAAGGGTGACCTGGCTTCAGCATGAAAAGTGTCCCCAATACACGTGGGTATAATCTTCGTGCTGAAGCCATGTCAGCAATTTTTTTCAGGACCAGACTATGTACAGTTTTACACCTGGGTGACACACGGCTGGGGAGATTGCGTACAGCCAGTCAGAGCGGAGGAGAGGCATTAGACAGCATATCACACAGCGTACCACCTCACCCAAGCATGGCAGAACCCGTGCGTTTTACACAGCGGGGCCTAGGGCGACTACGGTGCGGTATCGAGACTATTTGAGTGCTGTGTCCCCATAGTGTCCCCATTTGGGCGTCCAGTGCTAGGAGGGTTAATCGACCACCAGCGGAGACCTGCAGGCAATGAAATCCAGGGATCCCGTCGATCAAAATTGTGCCGCTTATCAGAGTAGGCCTTGTAGCGCGAGATCGAAGTGCTTTGCGATTTGAGCACAATCTTCCCGACGAGATTTTTGGTGAACCAGCGCAGCAAAGTGTGCTTCAGTTGCAGACAGCTACAGCACGCCACAACCAACCACACAACTCGGTAGAAGACAAGCACCCTAGGAGGGGTGGAGAGAGAGGAACCCTGTGATCACGGATTTGGTGCTCCTACACGGCAGACATGATAAGTGTGTGGTGTGAGCGCTGAACTAAAGTGAACGATAAAAAAATAACAGCACCGCAGGAGAAATGGTTGGATTGCCTTTTTGCACGCGTATACTTTGTAACATTATATTAATGGGGTATGTAGTCTGCTTGCAGCACCATTCTGAAACAACTCTGCGACACATATCACATGTCCGCGAACACCAGATCAAACTAAGACCCTGCAAACAGTACTATTAATAGCGAACTTCTACCTTGCATGAGAAAAAAAAGACTGCGAACGACGGATACTGCTTTGCCGCATGACAAAATTATCACCCCTCAAATCCATGGATGACGAATGAATTCTTGTTCGTCCGTGCCATAGCACGTTAAATTCTCACAGTGGCGATGAAACCTGAACGTGCTCACGTTCAGACACACAACTGTTTTTCTTTCGATTTCCAATAGGTACTGTAATCTGTGGCAAGCGTTCAACGTTCTATTGTTGCACATAGCACGTTGCAAGTCGTGGCCAGATCCTCTTCTGTATTCAATAACCTTGTACAGCCCGGACCCACTGGCAGGCGTACCGACACAGCAAGTGCCATGTAGTCTCTGTAGCTCACTTTAGAAGGCTGTACAAACCAGGCTGTCGTCGTGCTCAGGCTGTTCTATATCAACATGTCGAGTAGGGACACGGCCAGTGGACGTCGGGTCGGGAGCGTTGGCCGTGTTGCTTACCCTCGAGCCGCCACGACTTGGTAGATCGCCTGTATTGTGTTGCGCGTGCGGGAATGCTCGCTGAGGTTGACGCTATGCTTCACAACGAGGAACACAAACCGCAAACGTGAACGAGGCAAACAAGCTCTATGTACTATTGTCAAGGCACACCAGACCAGCGATGGCGGGTAACTGGACAGTAGCAGGCTATGCTTGCGTGTCAGGCGAGATGGACCACAGACTAACGTTGCTGCTCCTCGTTTTAGCACACTTATCCTCAGTGTTTGTTCAAAGCATAGCGCTCAACTAGTCCCACAGACATCGAAACGATCGGTGTGGCTGCGTTGCAACTCTCACGCAAACGGTCGACAGCATACTGCGTTTCGTGTAAACGCTTGCTGCATCAACCATCCTTGCTCCCTCTAGCAAAGTCGTGCAGTGGTAATTGCCTCTACTCAAAGGGGAAACCCTCGCGTGGCGTGTTTGCTCGGAATCTTCGCCGCGAAGCAGGAAGGTTTGCGTTCCGTACCGGTCAGTCCTACCAGTGCTCCCTCCAAGTTTGGCTCTGGACTGAATAGGATAACAACCTGGAGAGGTGGGTGCATCACGCTTGCGCCCGGCGTGCAAAGCCGGAAAGCACTTGGAGGAGTCTCTCGTTGTCGTCCTTGTCCGAACCAGCAAGTTCTATCACGTTGTTCGTTCGCCAAATTTCATCGAGTGCGTATCCCTTGTGTGGAGAGGCGGAAGGACAAGGCGCATGCTCCATGAGGGGTCGACTATTCGCCGGCTGAGAGGAAATGAAAGGGAAAGCGAAACTCCCCAGAAAGGGCCTAGGCTGCCGTCACCCAGGTTGCACCCTTCACGCGAACTTCGGCACACAACAAAGCAAGAAGGTGGAGTTCTGCGCGCGACATGCGAAAGATGGGATGATCAATCTCCGCGTGAGAAGGTGTCATCACGAAGGCTGCATGGTCTACGCCATCTACGGAGAACCGGGCACGACAAAGGTTGAGTTTTGTGCGGAACATGCAAAGGAAGGAATGGCCGACATCGGCAGAAAGCGCTGCGGTCACCCAGACTGCAACAAGTATCCGTCATACGGCGCGAAAAGGGGCAAAAAGCCAGAATTCTGCGCGCAACATGCACCCCCAGGTATGGTGAGCGTCATCCCCAAGAGGAAGCCATGCCGTCATCAAGGTTGCACCAACCAGGGGAACTTTGGCGTGATCGGAACAAGGAAAGGGGAGTTCTGTTCTCGACACGCTTCCGACGGAATGATGAACCTTTTCAGCAAGAAATGTGGCCATGCGGACTGCACCAAGTACCCATCGTATGCCCCACAAGGTTCGACCAAAATAGAATTCTGTGCGAAGCATGCTAAGGAGGGTATGGTCGCTGTCTCCCGCCAGCGTTGTGGCCACCCTGACTGCAGTAAAAAGCCGACACACGGCGTCGATGGGACCAGGAAACGAAAATTTTGCGAGCAGCACGCTAGCGACGATATGGTAGTCATCGGCGCTGTCGTGAATTGTCGTTACCCGGGATGCACTACAAGTGCAAGTTGTCGCGCGACGGGGAGCAACAATCGAGAGTTCTGCGCCCTGCACGTTCCTCGCGACCCCCGGGCAACGAGAGTCACCTCGAAGAAACTTTGCCGTCATCCGGGTTGCACCATGGAAGCGAGCTGTGGCGCAGGGGACAGCGCGACCAAGCAGGCCTGTGCGCTTCACACCGGCTTGGTGATGAACGTTTGCCGCAGGACCGGTTGCAACAAGCGCCCTTCTCACGGCATGAACGTTGACGGCATCATCGAAAAAGTTGCCTGTGCTATACACGCGGAAGCAGGTATGATCAGAGCGTACAAAAAGAGGCTATGCGGGTTCCCGAGCTGTCAAACGCAAGCGAACTACGGCGCGAATGGCAGCAAAAAGGCCCAATTCTGTGCCCGACACGCGGACGATGGGATGGTAAATGTAACCGCGAAGAAATGCGCTCAACCAGGTTGTACAAAGCACCCATCTTACGGCATCGATGGGTCCAAAACCTCGATATTCTGTGCTCCACACGCTCCGAAAGGAATGGTGAGCATCGCGGGCCAGAAGAAGCTATGTGGTCACCCAGGTTGCACCACCCAGGCAAATTATGGTATAGATGGAAGCAAGAAGGCATTGTTTTGCGCTAGACACGCGGGTGCCGACATGTTCAACGTCTTGAGCAGACGATGCTCTCACCAAGGTTGCGAGAAGTACCCAATCTACGGCTCCGCGGGGACCATCCGCCCGATAGTCTGCGCGGAACACGCAGAGAGTTCGATGGTCATTGTGTGCCTAAAACGGTGCGGACACCCAGGTTGCGTCAAGTACCCTATCTTTGCGACTCCAGGAAAAAGGGCCGAATTGTGTGCGGGGCACGCAAGGCAGGGCATGATCGACGTCCGCGTTCTTAGAAAGCGAACCCGCGTCAACGACAGCAGCGGTGGTCATGGTCGTGCGCCTCAAGATATTCCTACCAAGCAGGAGGAGGAGGAGGAGGAGGGACAGGAGGACGCGAGCCGGCGGGGCCAAAGTTTTTCGCTAGGGTGGGTCGAGGATGAGAATTGCCCCAAAGCAGTCAGTGCTGCCGTGGACCCTTCCACCGCCGAGGGAACTGCTAATGGGGTGTCAGAGCGGCCTTTTTTGGGCTTCAGCAGAAAGAGAGCGAGAGTACAGTAGATGCTGGGGGTCATTACTGACATCCCAGTGACTTTCTTGGTATTTTCGGCGAGGTTGTGGACTGTTGTTGCGAATTCTGGAGCGTTACCTTCAGCTTCTCAGACCAAAATCCGTGGAAGGTCATCCGACTCCCCCACCCCTTGTCCGACCCGGTCCCAATGCTGATCCGGAGCTACAGTGCAAATTTCGCGATGACTCGAGTGTGGTTCGGTGGGGAATCGCAGATCATGACCCCTCCCCGAGTTTGAGGAGCTTCCGCCTCCTGTGGCCGACAAAGAGTCGGCCTTATCAGTTTCGCCACCCGAACGGGGCGGTTGAACAAATAGGGTCGGGTGCATCACAATTCGTTTTTTGTTTTTTTCGTGTCTTGCTGATTGAGGAAGGGCTTTCATGCGTGCCGTGTAGCATAGTATTAGTGCTTCAAGGCAGCACAGTCATCCACGAAGGAAGGTTGATGCTGTCTCCGCCTCTTGCTACAGGGACGGACGCCTTGCTCGCGTAGCGATGCGCGTCCCACACGGAACAGCGTGCACGGACAGCAATCAACCATGGTTGTTCGTGAGCATGCTATCTGTCATGCTATGCATGTGCGCGCTTTTTTATTTGTTTCTTTCACGCGCATGACTTGCGGCACTTGTTTGCTGTTTGAGTGAACTGGCCTTTTAGTTTGCATGAACCAGTGCATCCGGGCTCCTGAGCATGTATGAGAGTAGTTTCCAGTTGAGTCGCGGCAATACTACTCGCCCTCCCACCTTTCTGCCTTTCTCTTCTCTCTCTCTTGCGTCTCTTTGTTGGGGAGATGGCGTGAAAACAACAGATAGTTGCATATTATGGGGTCCTCCGCTTTGTCCCGCTTAGTCCGATTCTCTGTCCGGATATGCTCGCGAGAAGTACAATAAAAGGGGCTTGACGAGCGTTGCTCGTCTGCATCACACAGGCTTGAGAGGAAATATAGCCCTCTGTACGTGTCACCCATGGGATCCGCGGTCGACACCCCCATAGCCGAAGTTCCCCTTGCTTCTCTCTCTCTCTCTCTCTCTCTCTCTCTCTCTCTCGCTCACGCACAGCACTTCCCGCGCCCAACATTTGGGCCAGCACCATCATGACAGGTCTTCCATCTCTCCTTCGCCCGAATTATTTCGTTCCTAGTATGCACATATTTTACCATTACTGTACAAGCGGTACTGCGATACTGCATCCATGGTCACCATGCGCCATGGGTTGTTGTCTTCACATAAAATCCGTCCAAACATTCCGATCTCTCTACCCAGCGTACCTTGGGTATGATAACAAACAAGAGAGCGCCTTCTAGACTACTGGTGGTCTTCTGAGCTGATCGTCTAGAGAGAGGCTACTACTACAACCTTTCACCACAAGAGCATGGTTCTAGGTGATCTGATCTAGAAGGTAGTTTTGGCTGTATTCATGCGCAACCTGATGTAGAGTAAACCGGCCAACTAAGGAACGCTTAAGCCACCTCTCGCGCCAACAGCTCGTTCTCGGGCGAGAACGAATTTCAAGTGTTTTTTCAAGTATCGGACGATAGGGTACATTGTAGGCTACCTCTCAAAAATAGAAAATCGTAGGGGCAGATGAGATAGAGCTGATGCAGTACACCTCAGTGTTCAACGAAACAGTGGAAAACACCCCCCCCCCAATAATGGAACACTTTACCTTTGTGGCTGATTTCGTACGTGCTGAAGGGTTTCATGATCTGATTTATTGTGTACATGCGTCTGTTGAAACATGTATCCATTTGGAATTGATCCACGCCCGGGGACAAATTCCTCACATCCCCGGGTTTCCCGGCTGAAATCGGGGACGGATTCTACCCCGTGTTTGACCGTACGGCGGTGCTGCGCACATGAAAAGAGCCAGAACTAAGAGATCAATGCATAGTTGGTCCATTCTGGTCATATATCAACTCCCTGGAAAGAAATTTGGGCGAAAAACGTTGCGTAGGTGACGTAATGCCCGTTAAAACAGGCATACCTTGGACCTGGCCGCTAAAGAATTCTCCGCGGGGACCCCAAGGCCATTTCCCTTGTTTCACACTCACCTTACACTCCCACAACGTGCCATTTTGTAGGTAGGTGTTTTCTATGACAAGGAACGTTGTTGCGAAAAAAAAATTCATGCGTAACTGGGGGCAAAATTGCCATATCCCCGGTTTCGCGGCAAAATCAAGGTATCGCCCGCCCCCCCTCCCCGAC